>JAAQRG010064454.1:0-32022 GCA_011634625.1 Babylonia areolata | reverse complement strand
GGGTGTGATTGTGTGCGTGCGAGCGGGGTTGGGTGAAGGGCATGGGTGAGGATGGGGATGCATGCTTTGTTCGTGCTTGAGGGGGCGAGAGGGGAATAAAAGAGCTTGAGGGGCGGGTAGTAGTTTACTCCTTTTTTTTTCTTTTCATGGGCTGTTTCTCAGTTTCGTTGGCACTATATCCACAGTATGATCAATCGCTTAGTTTACAGACTGTGTCCAGCGATGTACCGTATGTACGTGATGACTGGGCAGCTGACCAGATCTGTGGGCTGACTGACTGACTGTCTCTCGGTCTCTGTCCCCAGGACCACTACGATTTCGGCATGCGTGCTGTGAAGAGCGTCATCTCCGCGGCTGGCAACCTGAAGAGACAGAACCCGGACATGGTAGAGGTCAGTACGTAGCAGGACTAGTTCCTCAATACTACAGGGCTAGTTCTTCAACATTACTCGGTTAGTTCCTCAACATTACAGGGCTAGTTTCCTCAACATCACAGGGCAGTTCCTTAACATCACAGGACAGTTCCTTAGTATTACAGGGTAGCACTTTAACATTACAGGGCAGTTCCTCAACATTACAGGGCTTGTTCCACAACATTACAGGACAGTTCCTCAACATTACAGGATAGTTCCTTAAACATGACAGGGCAGTTCCTTAACATGACAGGGCAGTTCCTTAAACATTACAGGGCAGTTCCTTAGTATGACAGGACGGTTCTTTAACAATACAGGACAATTCCTCAACATTACAGGACAGTTTCTCAACATTACAGGATAGTTAACATTACAGGGCAGTTCCTTAAACATTACAGGGCAATTCCTCAACATTCCAGGGCTGTTCCTTAGTATTACAGGGCAGTTCTTTAACATCACAGGACAGTTTCTCAACATCACAGGGTAGTTCCACAACATTACAAGGCTTTTCCTCAACTTTACAGGGCAGTTCATCAGCATTACGGGGCAGTTCCCCAACATTACAGCGCAGTTCCTTAACATTGTAGACAGTTCTTTTCCTTTACATTACAGGACAGTTCCTCAACATAACAGAGCTGTTTCTCAGCATCACAGTGCAATTCCTCAATATTACAGGGCATTTCTTTAACGTTGCAATGCAGTAGTTCCTCAACATTACAGGGCTGATTTCTTAACATTACAGAGCTAGTTCTTCAACATTACAGGGCTAGTTCCTTATCATTGCAGGGTAGTTGCTTAATATTACAGGGCAGTTCCTCAACATTACAGGGCAGTTCCTTAACATTACAGGGTAGTTACTCAATATTGCAGGCCTGTTCTTCAACATTACAGGGTTAGTTCCTTAACATTACATGGTAGTTCCTCAACATAACAGGGCAGGTACTTAACATTACAGAGCAGTTCCTCAACATTACAGGCTAGTTCGTTAACATTACGTAGCAGTTCCTCACCATAGCAGGGCAGGTCCTTAACATTACAGGGCAGTTCCTCAACATTACAGGATCGTTCGTTAACATTACAGTGCAGTTCCCCAGTATTCTTCAACATCACAAGGCAAAAATTCCTCAGTATCACGCAACATTATAGATCAGTTCCTCAAATATTCTGCAGCATTTTGGGGTATTTCCTCAATATCACGCAACAGTACAAGAGCAGTTCCTCAATATTCCACAAAATTACAGGACGATTTCTTAACACTACTCAAGGTAGTTCCTCAGTATCAGTCAACATTACAGGGTAGTGCCTCACGTTCCTCAACACTGCATGACAGAACCTCAGTATTCCTCAGTTCCTTGATATCTACGTCAGTAGGTATGAGGCAGTTCCTCAACAATATATTCGTAGTGTAGGGTAGTATCTCAACATTACATCATTAAGTGTATGGCTGTTCCTCAACAATACATCAGTATGTGTGTCACAGTTCCTGGACATTACATCATTGCATTGTATTGCATTGTGTCAGTTGCAGTGCACTGTATTGTGTAGCAATATATTATTTAGTGTTGAACATAGGTTACGGTACTTTGTTGTTAAACGGTTAACGCTTGTTCGTTTTGTTGAATGTCTCTCCAACAGAATCGTGACTTTTCTGACTGAAATTCTAATCTAAATCACGTCGCTTCAGGTCGATGTCTTGATCTCAAAAAGTGCAAGTTGTCAGCGATGTTGTGTCTGCCAACAGGAGCTGATCACCCTGAGGGCCATCCGTGACGTCAACGTCCCCAAGTTTCTGGTGGACGACCTCAAGCTGTTCAAGGGCATCGTTTCCGATCTCTTCCCTGCCATCAGGTATATACGTCCAAAATCTGGCAGAATCTGTCAACAAGTCAATGGTTGTTTAACTTAGTTTATAAGATTAGATTGATTGATCCGGAAACTTGATCGGAACCGTCCAGATTGCAATGGTTGTTTTACTCTATACGATTAAACTGATCCAATAAAACTTGTCGAAAACAACAACAGTGAAGGGGGACAATAGTTGTTCCACTATATAATACAAAATGCAGAATACTATATTATATAAACAAAACACAAAAAAAGAAACAACAACCGAAATTCATGTGTCGTGCATGCTATGAGAATCGTGGTCATACATGAAAAACACAGATGCTAAGTTAATATTAACCTCCGTACAGTAGCCGTACACATGCGATAATCAAAGTCTAACAGTCGTTCAGTAAGATAGCTTAAGTTATATGAAATGCTTAAGTACTAAGTTAATGCAATCACACTTATATCTATGATAGTCAGTCGTGCCCGATTATGACCACCGTTCAAACAGAGAAAGCAACTGCTGTCATGGCTTTCTGGGCTAGAATTCAATTATTGGGGAGAGTGTCTTGCCCAAGTTACATCCCCACTCTCTCGGCCAAGAGGGGGTTTAGGACAGTCAGCGTTTGGATGGTTCCCAAAGGCCAGCTAGACCCCAAGACTGCAGCACTAAAAGCCAGTGCAATCTTTCCTCCACAAAAGACTAAGCTGTAAATGATTTCCCATCGCAGTGGAGAAACCATTGATCATACAGCTCAACGTAAGTACTAAGTTGATGGGCACAACTACCATACTGCAGTTAAAACATATACAACCTTACAGAAACAGTCAAATGGCCAATGGTTGTTTTTACTTTATAAGACAGACTGACCCAAACACTTTTCGTCAGCATTGTTTTCTTTGTTATAAAACTTTCCCCACATACGAAACTTTAGACTGCTACCACAAGGAAAAGCGTGTGTCCTTTGTGTAGCATTACATTGTTTCTGCCTCTTTCTGATACCGTTTACCTATCGCATCATATTATTGTTATACAAACTGTAATCAGACACAAAAGTCTTACTGCTGTGGGTGCTTTAACGTGCACAAAGTGCATGCACCAGCACGATCCCAGATTATCTTCTTGTCTGAAATATTAGCACCCTGACAAACATAGTCTGTCAATCCATGAGCCAACACCATTTTCACAGAGGCAAGTTCTCATAGACACTTGGAAGCTGGGTTGTACAGTATATCACTTGTACAGCGTGTTCATTATAAGTTTATGTTTCAGTGCTTTCGCCAAGCAGCATTTCCCAATGCAGTATATGTGATCGTTTCCCTTCAGGACCTAGGGTTACTCCGGTTATGCGTTTGTTAGTATTATGTGACAAATAGTTGAATTCATCAGGACTGGTCAGCATTCGCGATCTTATTAGCGGTAAAGTCTGCTGAACGTTGATTTCCGAAAGTCTCTGAAATTATCGTAGATTGAAGATGTTTCGCTAAGGAAACTCAGCGATGCTACGATCGCAATCCAGCACAGAGGCCAATGTGTTCACCACATGAAGCTGATGAATTGACTGAATTCATTCTAATTATTAATAACAGAACATTGACTTGATCAAATGACGAATGTCAAGTAGAAGATTAGGTATAATAATTTCAAACAAAATCTTGTACAAAAAATGATGAAAGGTGCACGGAGTTGTATTTGCAAATGATTAACAACAAACACATGGTGAAGTAAATTGTTCGAAACAATTTTTTGTTATTCAAAAAAACGAGCAAACCAATATTTTGTACACAACATTTGACATGATTTTGTTCTCGTGTATCATTTTATCATTTATTACTTATCGTTTGTATGAAGCGTTTCCCTCCCAAGTGTATGCTATGTCATGAGACTCCGTTATCATTTTTCTCTTTTTTATGTTTTATTTTTTTGTCATCATTGTGTGTAAATATACAGCAGGTGTGTGTTTGCATTCTAGCAAACGGGGGATTGTTGTAGAGAGAGAAATATTTACTGATCTTTAGATGAACCCGTTTGATTTGGATGTTTCAGTGCGCAGGCGTGAGTATCATTCATTTTGGTTCTTTGTTACATTGAATGAAGAATTTGTTTTTGGTCATTTTTAATTGAATAATCATTCATTGATTAATTGATTTGCTCATTGAGTTAATGGTTGCTTGATTAACGCTTTGGTTACTTAATTCGCGTGTGAGCTTATGTGTTTGTTGTTGTTTTTTTGTGTCTGTGTGTTGCAATATTTTTTTTCTGAGACAGTTCTTAAATCCTCATTAACTTGAGTGTACAGTCATGATATTTGTTTAAATGAAAGAGAAGGCACTTATTGTTGGAGAGTGAGAAAGACAGAGAGAGAAAGGCAGAAACAGACGGAGAGACAGATAAAGAATATACACAGAGAAAAACAGAGGGAGAGAGAGATTGAGAGGTTTGGGGAAAGAGAGAAAGAAACAGAGGTAGAGAAAGAGCACAGGAACACACAGGCACGCACGCATACACACAAACACACACACGCACACACACACACACACACACACACACACACACACACACACACACACACACACACACCACCACCACCACCACCACCACCACCACCACCACCACCACCACAACCAACACAACACTACACAACACAACACACTGTACAAAAAGTTTCTCAACAATGGACATAACAAAGCATGCTGTCATTGTGGAACACTCAGGGAACAACCCATCGACTACGGCAACCTGGACACAGCTCTGCATGAAACATGCCTCAAGAATCGCCTCAAAGACGTGGAAGGTACAGTGCAACTACTGATGAATATGACTAAAGGAGTGAGTCTGTCACTGGTATTATCATGTCGAAGAAAACAATGGCCCATTACACACTCTGTCTATGTAATCTTAATTGTCACTAACATTATGATGTGAAGAGAAATCGCTAAACACACGGTCTTTTGGGTATGAACCTTACTGTCATTGGCATTATGATTATCATGTGAAAGAGAAATCGCTAAACATACATACAATCTGTCATTGGCATTACTATGCTCAAGAGAAATTACCGTTTGCGTAGTCTTGTCTATGGAATAATTTTTATTTTGATAACTGTCACTGACACTGTTACGCTGAAGTCTGTGTAAGCAATCATTTTCCGTGATAGACATTTATGATAGATGTCACTGGCATTATTCTATGTAACCATTTTATTTTATCTGTCACTGGTATTGTTACGTTGAAAATAAGTGGACATTTGCACAGTCTACTTATGTACTCGTATTATCCAGTCACTGGCTATATTTTGTTGTGTAATAATCTTATCTGAACTGTCACCAGCATTATTTACATTGAAGTGAAATCGTCATGTGCACTGTGTATACATGTAATCACTTTATCTTAACTGTCACTGGCATTGCTACGTTAAAAGAAATCGCTATATCTATGTGATCATTCTTCTTAACTGTCTCTGGCATTGTAAAATTAAAGGAAAAGAGCCAGTTACACTCTAATCATAAAATCATGTTATGATGGCATTGTTATGTTCAAGAAAAACAGTTTGTCTATGAAATAATGTTATATTTACTCCCATTGACATTCTAAAATCAAAGGAAAACCGCCAAATGCTCAGTCAGTCTTATTGGCATCATTACGTTTATTTGAGAGAAACGACCAGCTGCACAGTCTATCTATGCAATCATTATATACTGTCACTGGTTGTTGCGTTGAACAGAAACGGCCAAATGAACAAGTCTATATATGTAATCATGTAAAGGGCAAACGCACAGTATATCTATGTAATAATTTTATCTTAACTATCAAATGTGGGACAGTGGCCCAGTGGAAATGTGCTCTACTAAAACTTCAGTGTCCACGGGTTCGAGCCCCATGTACTGATAGGGACTTTACTCTCCCCTCTACTAGACCGTGAGTAGTGGCGTGGGTGCAAGTCTTACGAATGATATGATAAACCGAGTTCCCGTGTGCAGCACTCCCCCCTGAATGCACGTTACAGAATCCACAGCAACAAGACGAATGCCCCTGGCAAAATTCTGTAGAAAAATCCACTTTGATAGTAAAACAAACTACACTTGCATACAGAAAGAAATAGGTATACATGTTTCTGTCTGTTTTATGGGTGGCATGTAGCGACTGTGAGAAGGGGAACTGAGTATCCGTAAGCGTTTTTGCGTGTATGTGTGTGTGCGCGCTTGCGCGTTTGCTTGTGAGTGGCTGTGTGTTTAGTTGCGTGATCTCGGTGTGTGTATCGTCCACATGCGTTCTAGTGCCTCTCGCACGTTAAAACCCCAATTCACCATCGTATCTGTCCGCTGTTGTTGTGAAGGTTTCTTGAAGAAATGCATTCAGCTGTTTGAGACCACAGTGGTCAGACACGGTCTAATGCTGGTGGGGCCAGCGGTGTCCGGAAAAACCAAGGTTGATAGTTTGTGTGTATGTCTCTCTGTCTCTGTGTCTGTGTCTGCCAGCGCGTGTTTGTGTATTTCTCTTTCTGTGTATGTATGAATGTGTGGGTGAGTGTGTGGGTGTGTCTATGAATGTAAATGCGTATGGTTTATCCATCAAGTTTCAGGGTTTATCCAAAATACCACCATTTTTTCTTTTTAATCACGAATTTCCTCGCTTGTTTGCAACTCATTTGTTTCAACACTTCGTAAACCTCCCTCCCGCGCCTCCCAAGTGGCTTTCCCTCTCTGACCCATTTGCAGAAAGCAAGTAAAGTGGTTACGACTGAACGCTGATGAACATTTTAGTGAGATGAGCGTGACATCAGTTTTCATTGTATTTCCTACTTTTCGTGTGCATTTCAGTGATGCCACTGACTTTGCTGAACTTATAACGGTATAATCCGAAGTCCAAATAAAAAAATGGTGTCTGGAATCCTCATCCGTGATAATTATCAGCCTTATCACAATGAAGTGGTAGCCCTTCTTTAGCGAGCATGGTACTTCTCAGCAGTAGACGAGGAGTAAAGAAAAACGCAGTGTGTGTGTGTGTGTGTGTGTGTGTGTGTGTGTGTGTGTGTGTGTGTGTGTGTGTGTGCAGTGCTACGACGTGCTGAAGAAGGCCATGACCTCCCTGAAGGGAGAGATGTCGCCCAGCGGTATGCAGTTTGAGGCCGTGCACACCTATGTGCTGAACCCCAAGTCCATCACCATGGGCCAGTTGTACGGCGAGTTTGACCTCATCAGCCACGAATGGTTAGTCAGCCTTTGCATGGCTTTGCAGTGTGTTTTGAGCAATGATTCTTGTCATTGTCACTGTCGCTGGTCCCGAAACCTGGTTTGGTCGTGGGGAGGGGGGTGGTAAGGCGGGTGGGAGAGGGGGGGGGGGCGCTTAGGGAGGGTGGGGGGCGCTGCACTGCTGACCGCATCACCAACGTTCTCCATTTCTGGCGGTAGTGGGATAAAGCGTGATAGGGCGTGATGATAGTGGTGGTGGTGATGGTGGTGAGACGGACACAGCCGAGACCGAGATTGGAGTGTTACCGTTTTCCAGTGGCGGGCTTTCATGCCAGGGTTCCGTAGTCCTTGCAGCAGAGGCAGGTTTGGTTTGAAGTCCACGATCTTCGACTTGATACTCATGGCGATATCATACACCTCTGGAAAACACACACACACACACACACACACACACACACACACACACACACACACACTATTGTCAGGAAATCATGAACGGGGGCAAAATAATTGAAATACAAAATAAGTGCACACAGCCTATGTATCACTCGGTCCCGAAACCTGGCTTGGTCGTGGGTGCGCTGCACTGCTGAACGCATGACCAGCGTTCTCCATTAATTTCTGGCGGTAGTGGGACAGGGCATGAGTTTCGGTAACGCTCCTCGCTGCCCATTCAGTGATGTTGTCTGACTTCTCCGCTGCCTGTCTCGTTTTCTTTTCCTCTGTATTGTTCCCCCGAAGTATGATCCTGGAGAGACCAACAGGTCTTGCCACGTGGCCGTGCCGTCTCATGTTTTCCTATTTGTTTTCACTACGGTCAGTAGGTCAGTCACACACACACACACACGCGCGCGCGCACGCACGCACGCACGCACGCAAGCAAGCACACACACACTTCACTTTCCTGTTTTCTGACAACTTGACCGTTCTTTTGTAGACATTAGTGTTCATGGGATTGGTTACTTTTTCCTTGGGTTTTTGTGCGCGAGTGTTTTTTGTTGTTGTTGTTTTTTGTTGTTGTTGTTTTTTGTTGTTGTTTTGTTGTTGTTGTTGTTTTTGTTTTGCCTCTCTCTGTCTCTGTCCCTCTCTCACTCACTCTCTCCATTCACTCCTGATTGTTTTACCGTGCGTGCGACCGTTCATGCTTGTGCCCCTCTTTGTTTTCCGCTTCTTCCGTGAAGATGTTGCAGGGATCTAGATGTAATTAGCGATCTGCGGTAAGGCGGGAGGCCTGGATTAGCGTCATGCTGTGGGTGGGAGGGGGGGGGGGGCGGAGGGGGGGGCTGTGGGGGTCTGAAACTCTCCCCGTCAATCCACCGCTGGCGTGGTCTTCTTCTGGCTCAAAAGCCCGGGTTTCCTTATATATATATATATATTTTGTTTGCTTGTGTCGTTTCCTCTTCACCTCGGCTGCAGTGTGTCGACTGATGGCCTAGAGGTAAAGTGTTCGCCTAGGAAGCAAGAGAATCTGAGCGCACTGCTTCGAATCCCATAATCGCCAGTATTCCCCCACCCCCACCCCCTACCCCCACATACACACATACCCCATCCGCCCTCTACACTAGAGCTTGAGTGGTGGTCTGGATACTAGTAATTCGGATGAGACGATAAGTCAAGTGTCAGTGTGCAGCATGCACTGAGCACTGAGCGCACCTAAAAAGAACCCACGGCAACAAAAGCGTATGTCCCTGGCAAAATTCTGCAGAAAAATTATATCCGATTCCATTGGAAAACAAACAGAAGTTGCAGGCAGAATTTTTTTTTTTTTTTTTTTAAAGGGGGTGGGGGCGTGGGGGTGAGGGGGCGGTCTCAGTGATCTCTCTCTGGGGAGGGAGAGCAGCCCGAATCTCACACAGGAATCTGTTGTGACAAAAAATATTTTAAAAAAAAGAAAAGAAAAAAGAGAGAGAGAGAAATCCAATTATACAATACAGGACTGACGGGATTCTGTCGTCCCTGATCCGGCACGGCGCGGCGTGCGAGGACTTGGACAAGCGGTGGTACATCTTTGACGGGCCTGTGGACGCCGTGTGGATCGAGAACATGAACACCGTGCTTGACGACAACAAAAAGCTCTGCCTCACCAGTGGGGAGATCATCAAACTGACCGAGGTCTGGGAGATGGTTTTGTTGATGTCTGTCTTTCTGTCGCAGACACTCTCTCTTTCTCTTTTTTGCTTTCTTGTGCTTAATTTTTTTTTTTATCTTTCTTTTCCTCTCATTGTCAAGGGTTTGATGAAAAAAAAAGTCAGGGAGAAGGAGATGTTTAGCTTTTTTGTGTGTGTCTCTTGTCTATGTGTCTGTCCATCTCTGCCTCTGTTTCTTCATTGTCTCTGTCTGTCTCTCTGTCCATGACTAGGTAGGTCCGGTCAAATTTTCAAATTCACAGTAGAAGCCTCATATTTGCAAGAATGAAAGAATGCAATAAAGTAAGAAGCCACACTAAATTTCAAAGCAATATCTCAAATATTTTTTGGGGATATAGACTTTTGAATTTTCAAAAAATTCCGCGATTTTAGCCAGTCTCACAAAATGGCATTTTGGAACCCGTGTAGAATTGCCACTAATGCATTCTCATAGTCAAAACTCTTCATATATGATTTATATAGTACGCAGAAGACATCAGACATCTTTTAGATGGCTGTTGATGTTATTGGCTGAATGCCAGTGTCATAAATTCTGAGGAAAATGCTTATTTTTTGCATGCCCGATCCTGCAGTTTTGATTGTAGCGTTACTAAAATGACTGAAACTCAAAAAGTATTGCATCCACATAAACATTTAAGATATTTTCAGGTTCAGGAAAGACTGTAGACTTAAAAGAGAGCAAATGATAATAATAAATATTGATAAATTACAGCTTTTGATAAGAGTATATGAAAAAAAAGCTTTATGCAAGACGATCGGGGATAATATGCTCCATTAATGCTAAAAATGATTCTCCTTTTAGATATTTTTTTCAGGATTTGTGTGTGTGTGTGTGTGTGTGTTTCAAAATCAGTATGTATACATCACTCTGTTTGATTGTTTTCTTGTTTATACATCATTATTAACTATCAATCGTACCAGTTCTAAAGTACAGACATCCGGTTGAACTAATGCATGGTCCGTATCAGTGCTGAAGTATAAAAAAAGGTTGAAAGGAAACAACAGTCTTACAATACAGCATCAAATGTACCCCTGGTAGTGTTGCTTTCATTGGGTTTTCTTCTCTCCCTCTCTCTCTCTCTCGGGGCGTGAACTGTGATCTTGTACACGCAGGACGCGTTTTTTGCCTCCGCAAAAGTACCGTCGATACTGAGGTCTGAGACCAAACTCGGACCAACTGTTTCGTCAGCAGCTGAGGAACTAACCATGCCGTCGGCACCGCTGGTCTTCAGTCGGTTGTCTGTGTGTCCGTGGTAAACTTTAACATTGACATTTTCTCTGCAAATACTTTGTCAGTTGACACCTAATTTTGCATAAAAATAGGAAAAATCAATTCTTTCCAGTCATCTTGTTTGATACAATATTTCACCTCTGGGATGGACACAAAAAAATAAGAAGCCAAATTATATGGAAACTGAATTTACTGTTATATTTATTATTATTCATTTTTTTATTCTCTAAACTTGGCACTTTGATCTGATATTCTGACACAACAACAAGAGCAGTCATTTTTATAATTTTTTGTTCAAACAGGAACTTCTTTTGCTAAGCATGGAAGTTATGTTTATTTTGCATGTATTTGGTGCAGATAGTAAAAAAGAGAAATTAATCTGTAATAAATCTAAGGGGCTTAATTTGCTTTAAACTGATCTTTCTCATCTTAAACATTACATTTTGAAATTATACTCAATACATAAAAAGCTCAGTTGTGTGTTTTACTCTCAGTGCACAGGGCTTTCACTATGTTCATTCGCCCAAGTGGTCTTTTTCGGAAAATCCTAAAATCAATACGAGTGGATGTTATAGATCTATTGGCTGAGCCCTGAAGGTCATGGGCAAAAATCAATTCCGTACACATATTTATACATATTCAAAGCGCGTGCTCATATTCTTCGCGAACGCGAACGACGCCATTTTGTTTCAAGTTGTTGACCTGCCCGTTCAATCCTGTATTCAATGGACAATACACGATAACATGTAATGGAAATTTGGAGAAGGAGCCCGTTGTCGACGCAATGAGCTGTCGACTTTACGGGTACCTCCCCCGTTAAATATTTATTCAAAGACAGATTTGTGAACGCCTCATCACTTACTGGATTATGCCCAAAAGTGCCATAAAAATATCCACAGAATCAGTCGGAATTCACAGTTAAAAATAATAACCCATGAGAGTTAATACCCTTGAATTGATGAAACGCAAAAATTTCCAGTCTTGACTTTTCTCAAAATGAAGTCCTTTTCACTTCATATGACGTTTAGAAGTACTTGTACTTGGCTCTACATGTTTTTAGTTCAACAAAATACTCAAATTTCATATCAACTTTAAAACTATAAAACTAGAATGAACATAAAGAGAAATTGAATCAACCGTGTCAACCAGGTGTAACTAAACTTGTACATCTATCTAGATCCAGAGAAAACGGCTAAATGTTGCAGTGTGATTGCGGCGATAGCCACGTCTCCTTTACCGCGAACTTAAAAGAATTTTTGATTTCCCTTAAAGATTTTTTGAATGCCCAAGATACACCAGAATAATATGATTTCAACAGCGTTCTCACTGCGAATATCGCAATCGATTTATCGCCCTTTAAAAAAAAGCATGTTTATATATTAAATTTTGAACGTCAGTTAAGGAGCCACAATTGTGTAATGGATAAGACAGTTTCTTCTCATCCGAACACGCGGTGTTCGAATCTGCTGTTAGGACTTTTTTTTTCTTTTTCTTTTTCTTTTAACCCAAAGCTTTACAATAACAAATACAGAACACATTTTAACGATTTTTTTTTTTTTTTTTTTTTAAAGTGTATCACAAGTGAGTCTTGAAGGCCTTGCCTCTCTTGTTTTGAATCTAGTTATGTCCTCATCTCTTCTGAGCGATGATTTTCGAGGTGGCGGGAAATCAAACTGACATCCCATTTCCCACGTTCCCTTTTGTGTTTCCCCCACCCCCATCCCGCCTCTATCTTCCCCCTTCCCCCATCTTCGGCCTTTCCTCCCTATCCCCCCTCTGTCTGTCTCTGTCTGTCTGTCTGTCTCTCTGTTTTTCTCTCTCTTTCTCCTCACCTGACAGCATGTTGAAATACGCGTGCATTGCATGTGGCTGACATGTGTTTTTGCGATCATGTTTACTGTAAAGTACCCCTGGTTCAGCTAGGGACCGAAGCCTTTTTTTTAAAAAAAAAATCAGTTTTATTCTTAACACATGTCTTTGTCGTAATGGTTCAGCCTTGGGGGCTAGTTGGCTTTCGGAAACCATCCCCAACGCCGACTGTCCTAAACCCCTCTTGGCCGAGAGAGTGTGGATGTAACTTGGGCAAGACATTCTCCACAACAATCAAATTCTAGCCGAGATAGATGGGGACGGCACTTTTCCTATGCTGTTCTGATGGTGACGAGGTCGGACACGACAGACTGTTATAATTATAATCTCTTCACCGGTGGTACCCAGCCGATGACGATGATGTTCGAGGTGGCGAATTTCAAATTGACAGATCCCATTCCCGCCTTCCCTTTTGTGTTTCCCGTACCCCACCCCCATCACGCCTCTCGACTCACCCCGACGCCCTTACCCCATCACCCCCTCTTCAGCTTTTCCTTCCTATCACCCTCTCTCTCTCCTTACCTGACAGCGTGTTGACACACGCGTGCAATGCATGTGGCTGACATGTGTTTTTTGCACATCCTGTTCACTGTAAAAGTTCCGCCTTTCAGCTGGGGACCGTGGCTTTGTGTGTGTGTGTGGGTGTGGGTGTGTGTGCACATCGTCGCCGTCTTTATAAATAACTCTTTGGGGTCCGCTCGCCCCAGTTCGCCCTTGGCCTCTCTAACCTCTAAAGTCCACCGAAATTTTGCCTCTTGCTCTCTTCCTGTCTAAACACCCCAAAACGCCCCACCTGTAGAGGTCCTGATGTGTTATGGTTATGGCGTCTCATCGTGATGGTTATATCTTTCACCGGTGGTGGTGCCCAGCCGATGACGATGATGTTCGAAGTTGCGGACCTGGCAGTGGCCTCCCCAGCCACGGTCAGCCGGTGCGGCATGGTGTACCTGGAGCCCAGCTACATCGGCCTGGAGCCCTTCGTGCACTGCTGGCTGCAGACCTTGCCCCCCAACGTCAGGCCCTATGAGGGGGCCTTCACGAAGCTCTTCGACTACTTCTTGCAGGTCCCTCACGCAACTCATGTCACACAAGTCTGTGTCTGTCTGTTTCTCTCTGTGTATAATAATAATAATGATAATATTGATAGTATTTATATAGTGCAGAATCTTGTGCAGAGACACATCTAAGCGCTTTCACACCAGTCATTCACACGCATGCATTTCTCTAAAACTGAAGAAGCTGAAGACAAGGAAGAAGTAGGGGAGGGATGCTATATTGTGAAGAAGTGGGTTTTAAGGCCAGACTTGAAAGAGCTGAGTGTGGAGACCTGACGAAGCGAAAGAGGAAGGTAATTCCAAATGGAAGTTCCAGAGACAGAGAAAAAACGGCGTTCAACAGTGGAGTGTTTGAATCTGGGTATGTGTAAACAGAGTGGATCCGAGCTGATTGTAGAGAGCGAAATGGAGTGTAGAGGTGAAGGTAGCCACAGAGGTCGGAAGGGGCAGATTTGTGAATACATTTATAACATAGAGTGCTGATCTTATACTTTATTATGTGTGAGACGGGTAGCCAGTGGAGATGTTGCAAAATAGGGGTGATGTGCTCAGATCTTTTCTTTCTGAGGACGAGTCGGGCAGCAGAGTTTTGTATGCGCTGAAGGGACTGAATGGATGAAGCAGGCAAACCAGACAATAGGGAGTTACAGTAGTCAAGGCGAGAGAGAATGAGAGAAATAACAAGTCTAGATGTTGCGTTGGTGGACAGATATTTCCGAATAGAACTGATGCGTCGCAATTGACATTAGCAGGATTGACATGTCTGACTGATAATTTTTTGCAAGGACAGTGTGTTGTGAAGGACAACGCCGAGGTTCCTGACTGAGCTGGAAAGAGGGATGGATGTACTGCCAAGTTTGATTTTGTCAGCTGTGATGAAAGAGAGGTTTTGTTTAGTTTCTGTGATCATTGTATCTCTCTCTGTCTTTGTTTATTTGTCTGTCTGTCTGCCTATCTGTCTGTGTGCATGTGCACCACAAATGTATACAGTCCAGTGGTCTGACATTGAATTCTTTGAGTTACTGAGTCTTTCTCTGTGTCTCTGTATTTACTGCCCATGCACACACACACACACACACACAAACACACACACACACACACACACAGAAGCCAGAGCTTATGGCAATGATTTATAATTGTCATGTTCTTCAGTCGTACAACTTGCCAGTTTTACATAACCACACTACAATGTTTATATTATTTTGTATAGATTTAATTTTATACATGCTACCTGCAATCCTTCAACCTGTGTGTGTGTGTGTGTGTGTGTGTGTGTGTGTGTGTGCGTGTGTGTGTGTGTGTGTGCCTCTGCATGTGCTTGTGTTTACATGATTACAAAATCATGCATGTATGAGCTTGCGTGTACGTGCGTGTATGTGTGTGTACTTTTATGTGTATATGCGACTGTATTATGTGTGTATGTGTGCGTGTGCACGCATGTGTTTCTGTGTGTATGTGTGTGAGTGCCCTCTTGCACACGCTACGTGTGTGTGTGCGCGTTTACATGATGACATGATCCTGAATGTAGGAATTGTGGCCACTGTGTGTGCAGCCTGTCATCAAGTTCCTTCGCACTGAGCTGAAGGAGATCGTGCCGTCCCTGGACGGAGGCCTGGTGTTCAACTGGGTCAAGCTGATCGACTCCTTCTTCCCTCCCTTCATACAGAAAGAAGTTAGTGGGTCGCAGGCACACTCACTTACACACGCGTGCGCGCGCGCGCGCGCACACACACACACACACACACACACACACACACTCTCTCTCTCTCTCTCTCTCTCTCGGGGGTCATTTCCGGAAAGCAAACTGTAAACATCTAGGAGCTCTGACGTTTTTGTTAAATTTTGCGTTCTGATGACAGTTAATGGGATTTCTTGATGTGTATTGAACATCATACCGGCAGTACCTCTGTGTTTCCATATGGTTTGTCGTGGTTTGTTTCTGTCTTTTTATTTTTCATGCATCGTCGTAATTTGAAAAGGGCCATTCTTGCGTATCGGACACTGAAGATTCGTAATTGGCAAGACAGTGTAGTGGCTGGTTTGATCCTCTCTCTGCTGTACTACGGACAATTACTCCAGTGTTGTGGTGACGTGGAAATGAACCCTCGACCTGGCCCCAGCAACAAGGTGGAGAGCTTGAGACAAACGAGACTTTCAAGTGCTGGTGAGATATCGGCGTCGTCTAAGTCCCCCACCTCACAGACTTCAGATGAACCTTCTGGTAAAGACATCATGTCGTTCCTTCAGAACCTGGGCAGTAAGTTTGATGTCTTGAACGCTAAGTTTGATGATATGAAGGCTGACATGATGGACTTGAAAGAGACATGTGCCGGTTTGCATGAGGAAGTGTTTTCTTTGAAGAAGGCCATTGCTGACATTAAACATGAAAATGAACGCTTAAGATGGAATAACAGTCTGACTGAAAAAGTGTTGAAACTAGAACAAAAGACCGATGACTTAGAATGTCGTTCTAAACGAAATAATGTGGTTTTTTTTTGTATTCAACGCAAAGAGAACGAGACGACACAGATGTGTGAGAATCTGGTTCAGGACTTCCTGACAGACACGTTGGAGCTGTCAGACGATATTCAGTTTGACAGACTCCACAGATTGAACGGGAAACCAGACTCTCCCATTATTGGTTGTTGTACCTTTTACAGGGACAAAGAAACAATTCTCCGAGCCAGGCATAAGTTGAAGGGATCCAATATACACATTGGGGAAGATTTTTCTCTACGAGTCAGAGAAATACGCAAAAAGCTTGTCCCCCACTTGAAGGCTGCCAAACAGGAGAACAAAAGGGCTTCAATGGTTTATGATCACCTCATTATTGAGGGGGGGAAAATTTGTTTAGATCATGAATCCAATCTAAAAACGATGACCTAATGAAACGGCCGGCATGTTTATGATAAAATACACCACCATTTTTCTAATGTTTATGTGAGTCAAAAAGTGTAGATAGGACCAGAGAAAGGGTGTCACCGCCTTAAGGGAAGGCAGTGGGTGAACATTCACGTGCAGATGAGTCGAGGCGGGCGACACAGCTGTGTCAAAGCTTCATTGTGGAAAAAGGGGTCGCGACAGAATTGCCCAGTGCAGTGTGTCTGAAAATCAAACACAGTCATGTCTTGTCCCGTTGGATGACAAACGTGTCCTTGAAGAAAATATGTTAAATTGTGTGCATGGAGAAAATGAAAGTGTTGATGACAATGTTCCGGTTTATATGATGAATGAATGTTCTGCTGCTTTCGATAATTTTTGTTCGTTATTTATTGAAAATAACAAATGTGATATGTGTTCTGATTCTGACAAAGAATATTCAAATGTGATCAAACAGATCGATATGGCAAATGATCGATGCAATGATAATGTTACAAGGACGAAAGTGAAACATTTATCTTTTCTGTACTGGAACGTGAATGGATTGCTTTCAAAGATTTCTGATAAAGGTTTTGTTTCGTATATAATGTCTTTTGATTTTATTTGTCTTGTAGAAACATTCGTTGATTTCTCCAAACAACTGTTTTCAGTGAGCATAAAATATTTTGCAAACCAGCAGTTCAATTTTCAAAACAAGTTACACCCTTTTTTTTATATCTTATTTCTTGAATTGAAAATTACACTTCAACTTCGTTTGTATGGAAGGAAGGTGGCAGAATGGTTTAGCCGTTTATCTGCCAATACATCGTCATTGGGGGCCTGGTTTCGAATCCCAGGCTCTTTTCTCCCAAAGTTTGTCTGGGAAATCAAACTGAGCATCCAGTCATTCGGATGAGACAATAAACAGAGGTCCCCAGTCCAGTTCGACTTGGCCCACTGAAAAAGAACCCATGACAAAAGTGTTGTCTTCTGGCGACATTCTGGAGATGAAATCCACTTTGGTGTACACACACACACACACACACACACACACACACACACACATATATATATATATATGTGTGTGTGTGTATGTATGTATGTATGCATGCACTCAAGGCCTGGCTAAAGCTGGAATTCCTGATACACGGCACCAAAACCGCACAGACACGACACGAATCGAGCTAACAGTAAATTGACTTGCTGAATCCATCAACACGAAACGGCACCGGCAATGCATCGATACCAGCGTGGTTTCGGCCCAATGGAGGGAGCAGCTCGTGCCTTTTCGTCTGTGTTTCATCCATCCTGGCAAATGTGGTGTACCGTATATAGATTATTGTCCGAACCTAGTGACACCTCCTTGAGAAACTGACACTGTATCTTTCTTCTTCTTCTTCTTTTTTTTTTCTTCTTTTTTTTTCTTTTGTTTTTTCTTCTTTTTTTGCAGGGCAAGAGGGCTATCCCCGCAGAGACGAAGCAGCAGATTCCCAAACTGATTGAGCCGTGGGTTGTATTCTCCATGGTGTGGAGTGTGGGGGCTACGTGTGACAACGACAGCAGGGTCAAGTTTTCGAACTGGGTCCGAGATATGATGAAGAAGTACAAGGTGGGGCTGGTGGTGCTGATGGCAGGGTGTGGGAGGGGTTGGGGTTGCTTGGGGAGAAGAGGGTTTGTAGGGATGGAGAGGGCTGAGTGTGTGCGGGGGGTGGGGCGTGGGGGGGGGGGGTGATATCGTGTCATCGTTCTTCCATGTTAGTTTTTTTCTGTTTTTTGTTGTTGTTTTTTATTTGTTTTTGTTTTTGCAGCTGCTGGGGTTATTCTCTCTGTCTGTCTCTCTCCCTCTGTCTCTCTCCCTGTCTCTATCTTTCTCTCGACCTATTTTCAAGAAAGGCGACATTAATAATCCAAACAATTACAGAGGAATTTCTTTGATTGATGTAAGTAGCAAGTTAATCGGAATAATCATTAAAAAATAGATTACAGGAGTGGATGGAAGAAAATAATATTGCAGGTGAATGTCAAGCTGGGTTTAAGAAGGGATATTCAACAGTCGACCACATGTTTACTTTGCTAGCCTTAGTTCAAAAACAATTTTCATACAATCGTAAATTGTATGTAGCATTTATTGACTTTGAAAAAGCTTTTGACTCCATAAACAGAAATCTTCTTTAGCCAGTTCTTATAATAAAATGGTATATAAGGAAAATTGTATAGGTGTATTAAAAGTATGTATGATGTAGTTAAAGCTAGAGTCCGATGTGGTGCCAAACTGACAGATTGTATAACATGTACTTCTGGGGTTAAACAAGGTGATGCATGCAGCCCAGTTCTTTTTTCTTTATTCATAAACGAATTAGCAATAGAAGTAATTAATAATGGTAGGCATGGTGCTATGTTTCCACTTGATGCATTTGAATTGTGTATTCTTTTGTTAGCAGACGATATTATTTTGATTTCCGAAACAGTTATAGGCCTACAAACACAATTAAATAGTTTACAGCGTGCAACAACATCTCTTCAATTAAAGGTAAATATATCTAAAAGTAACATAATAGTATTTCGGAAAGGTGGATATTTAAGTGTGAGAGAACGACGGTTTTATGATGGTGTTGCAATGCCTATTGTTAATGTGTATAGATATTTAGGAATTCTCTTCTCAACCCGTTTAAGTTTTGTTGCTGCTTGCAAGAAACTTGCAAGTAAAGCAAAAAAAAAAAAAAAAAAAAAAAAAATGCTGTGATATGTGTAATGGAAAGATTATATATGTTAAACAATAATTCATTTAATTTATTCTTTAAGCTTTTTGACTGTCAAATACAACCAATAGTGCAATATGGATCTGAGCTATGGGGGCTAGACAATGCTGTTTTTCATTGTGAATCAGTTCATTTGTTGGCTTTAAAGAAATTTTTAGGAGTAGGTATGCGAACGCCAAATGACTTTGTTTATGGTGAAACAAACCGATATCCTCTCTATATAAACTCTGTTTTGAATTGTATTCGCTACTGAATCAAACTTGTTCACAAGGAAGATAGCAGGATACCGTCTAAGGCTTATAAAATGTTGTATGATTTAGATATCAAGGGAAAGAAAAACTGGGTAACTAAGGTTCGTCTTTGTTTGAATATGGATTTGGTTTTGTGTGGATGGAACAGGGTGTTGGAAGTGTTAATGGTTTTATATCTGTTTTCCGCGAAAGGCTAATTGATTGTAGATGGTAGACTTGGAATAATCATATTCATACCAGCGAGAGATTTGATATGTACAGAACTTTCTGTAGTGTACATGATTTAAAACCTTATCTACTGCAAGATATGGACAGGCACTTGAAATTTATAACAACGAAATTTAGATTAGGAATATCAGAACTGACAGTGCATCGCTCAAGATACAAAACTTCTAGTACGAATGATCAAGAAAACGAATTACATTTTGTTCTTTGTTGCCCAGTGCTAGGAAATATTCGTGAAATGTTTATAAAAGCAAAATATTACAAACATCCCTCTTTGTTTAAATTAAGTCTGTTAATGTCGTCAAGCAACAGTAAGGACGTTCGTGATTTTTCCTTGTTTTTATATAAGGCTTTCAAACTTAGAGAAATAGCCACTTCGTGAAATGAATATGATTATGTTTTGTTATCTGCATTTGTGCTTGTTTGCTTATGTTGTCTTATTGAGTTGTATAATATTCATATTAACCTCTTCACTTGGGGCTGAGGCCTATATGTGAATAAACCATTCCGTTTCTATATTTCTCTCTCTCTCACACACACAAACGCACGCACACGCGCGTGCGCACACACATGACGTGCTGTTTCTGTTTTCGTTCTCTGTTTTTCTGATTTTGTTAAGTGAAAATGTCCATGTATCTCAAGAAAAATAGACATAGAAAAATACAACAGAAAGTTCTGAGACACAGAAAAACGGTATCTTGAAAAAAAACCCAAAACAAACAAATATCGAAAACTAAAATAGAATAGAATGCTTTGACACACAGAAAGAGTGGGGGAGAGACTATTTACTCACGTGTATTTACTTGTGCATCTGCAAGACATGGCATGTATTTGTCAGTCTCTGAAATGTGTTTGGATTGGAATACTATATTTTGTGTTCATATGCAAAACAACTGAACATGTCTTCATAAAAGTTTCGAAATTGATCTGTATCACATGATAAATGCATGACTTTGTTAAATGATCTCTAATTTAATGTCTTTGCCTCTGAAAGAACAGAGTATTGCTTTGCAAGTAGGAAAAATAAAACAAGGACTTGCTGGTCAGGGCAGTTGGGTTGACACAAAGAACTTGCTCGTCCAAGTCGGTACGGTTCGTTGCGACTCAGCACGCTGTATAACTATGGCTGGTTCCAGTGTTCGCTGCCGTTCCCTCCGGAAGGTCTGGTGTACGACTACAAGTTGGACGACGGCGTCACCACTGGACCTAAACCGGAGGACTCGGTGGGGGAAGAGGATGAGGAGCAGGAGGCCAAGGTATGATGATCTAGTGATCTGGTCTGATTGGAACCATCCCTCTAGTGTGGCCTTGTCTCTCCAGCTCTCTGTCTCTCTCTGTCTCTCTAACCCACTGTCTTTCTCTGTCTGTCATTCTCTCTAACTCTTGTCTCTCTCTGTCTCTGTCTGTCTCTATCTCTCTGTCTCTATCTCTCTCGTCTCTCTCTCTCTGTCTGTCTGTCTCTGTCTCTCTCTGTGTCTGTCTGTCTGTCTGTCTGTCTCTCTCTCTCTCTCTCTCTCTTTCTTCGACACTGTCTCTCTGTGTGCCTAACTCACTGTCTTTCTCTGTGTCTCTGTCATTCTCTCTAGCTCTGTCTCTCTCTGTCTCTGTCTGCCTCTATTTCTCTCGTCTCTCTCTCTCTCTGTCTGTCTCTGCCTCTGTCTCTCTCTGTGTCTGTGTCTGTCTGTCTGTGTCTGTCTGTCTGTCTGTCTCTCTCTCCGAAACTCTTTCTCTGTGCCTAACTCACTGTCTCTCTCTGTCTCTCTCTCCCCCTCACCCTCTCTCTCGTTTTTTTCCCTACCCCCGCCCCCCCTCCTCCTTTCTCTCCCCTATTCTCTCTCCCTCTCCTTGTTTCTACTGTCTCTCTCCCTCTGTTTCTTTTGGCTTCTGTAACATTCTGTTTGAAGTCTGTCTGTTCGACTTTTTGTACACCCATCTGTCCGTCTGTTTGCCAGTCTTTCTTTCTTTCCCTGTCTCTGTTTGTGTACATAAGAGTGAACGTGGGAGTTGCAGCCCACGAACGAAGAAGAAGAAGAATATAACTGGGGTATTGTCCACACTGAAGTTGACGGAGGAGAGTGGGTGCAGGTTTTGTGGCGGAACTGGATGTACGGCACAGCTAAGTACGTGGTCAGCATGGAAATGAAATACTCGGACATTATGGTGCCGACCATCGACACCGTCCGCAGCGCGCACATCATCGGCATGCTCGTCAACATCATGAAGCCCGTGAGTCTGGCACCCCGCCACCTTCTGAGCATGGGGTTTGTCTTTATGACGATGACAACTAGTACTACTACAACTACTACTAGTACTACTGATGATGATAATGATAATGGTATTAATAATAAGAAGAAGAGTCATGAATGGCAGTTGAATAATGCATTTCTCTAAATGAATTTACTCGGCGTTCTGGCAATCAACCCATTCACACACAGCCACGCCTGAAAATGCCTCACCACAGTGGATGAAACAAAATCACAAAAGAAAAACGTCTCACAGAACATGTGCGGGTGGCTCCACACAGGAGCGACGCGCTGTCCACGGAGACATAAGCCAGATTTGCACACAAATAAGTCTGTTGTGACAAAAAGCAATACAATACAATACAATGCAATACAATACAATACAATACAATACAGTGCAATGCAGTGTGATTCAATACAATACAATATAATGCAGTGCAGTGCAATACAATACAATACAATGCAATGCGATACAATACGATACGATACAATACAATACAATACAATACAGAGCATGCGGACCAGTCCATATACGCTGTACCATGTCTGCTGAAAAAGAAAAATAGAAAAGATCTGCAGGTCTGTGACTGTGGCCCCGGGAACCTTCTGAGAAGGATATCAGCCTTACTCGCAGACAGCATACTCAAGTCTCCCTTTGTTATGAAATGAAGTGCGGTCACATTATGGTGATAGACAGGTCGTATCAATTACCACTTTCAGGTCTGTCGACCTACAATGACAATATCAGACTGCATCATCTTGGTCATCATCATTAATTTGTGATGATTTTGTTCATGTCATCATTCCAAAACCTTACTCCTCCCCATTGTGATAATGTTTTTTTCTGGACTTGCACAGAAAAGGTTTTGTTTTTGTATTGTATTGTATTGTATTACATAGCATTGCACTGCATTACATTGTATTGTATTGTATTGTACTGTATAGTGTTACTTAGTTGTCAGAAAAATATGTATGAAATTCGGGATGCTCAACCCGGGATGAGTGCGTCGCCTATTTCATATTCTGTCTGCAAGTGTATCTGTTTTACAGTGGAGGTGCATTTTTCAAATAAATTTGCCAGAAACAACCTCTGTAAGCCCACGATTTCTCACAATCCCACAATTTCTCCCACTTTGAGAGAAATCGTGGTCTTTCCCCTCCCTTGCTTTCACTCAGTTGCGAGAAATCGTGGGGGATGTCCCCTTTACTGCTATCAAAAATATATCCTTTGTCATCGGAGTTGGTTTCTTATCTTTTTCCAATGCAAATCTAACAGAAACATGAGAGAGATAAAAAGAAACGAGAAATGGGGGAAACGACAACGACAATTATGATAATGACAGTGGCGTTAGCAAAGACATCAACAATGAACGGTGAAGGTGGTGGCACAGTACTGGTTTAAAAAAGGTGTGAATGTTTGTGTATGTCAGTGAGTGAGTGTGTATGTGTGCACGCGCGCGTGTGTTTGTGTGTTTGTTTGTTTGTTTGTGTGTGTGTGTGTGTGTGTGTGCGCGCGTTTCCTTACGTGTGTTTACTTGGCTGGTTGATTTGGTCTTCTTTCACACTGTTTTAAAATATTTTCATGTTCTAAGTGTCTTCTATGAAACTGAGAATCTATTTGCAGTGCAACCTTGTATGCGAAAGGATACTGACACAAACAGATGAACAAATGAGCAAGCATAAAAATGAAGAACATTCTAAATGAATGTGACAGAAAAAGTTGCATCACAACAAACATCAAAACTATTTGGTCCAGTTTTCAATCGCCATGCGTGAGGGTAAAGCATTGTGAAACACCTTTTTCGTTGTCACATTTATGTAGAGATTTGAATCATTTTTATGATATTCCCAACATCCTGGAAAGATTCAGTTCAAATCATATTATATCATATATTGTATCATATTACATTATATCATATCATATTTCTGTTTGAATTATACACATTGCCTGAATTTCGTTGTTTGCTATTAATTCCGATGTTGAATTTGAGGTCGTATTATATCATATTATATTACATTATACTGCATCATATCAAATCATATCATATCATACCATATCATATCATATTTCTGTTTGAGTTATACACATTGCCTGAATTTCTTTGTTTGCTATTGATTCCGATGTTGAATTTCAGGTCAATGCATTGCAGTGATCCATCTTACGTGAAATACAATAAATATTTGTGTTTCAGTGTCATTACTGTTCCTGTCTTCGTTAACGCCACGGTCGTTATCATGATCGTCGTCAACCCCCCACCCCACTCCCCTCCCACCCCCCTTTTTTTCTCTATCTTTTTTCTCTCTCTCATTTTTCTCTCAGATTTGCAATGGGAAAAGACACACAAAAAAACCCAACTCCGATGATAAAAGAAATAATTTTTTTTATATAAATAAGGGGGACTTCGCCCCCCCCCCCCCCCAGCACCCCCCTCCCCCTCCCCCCGCCCCCGATTTCTTGCAATTGAGAGAAAACGTAAGAGGGGAACGACCACGATTTCTCGCAATCCCACCATTTCTCTGAAAGTGAGAGAAATCTTGGGGGGTGCCTTTTATTGCCTTGCGTTCTTTCACACACCCGGGACCTCGGTTTATCGTCTCACCGAAAGACTGTTGATCATAGATCTTCGGTGCATGATAGTAGCGTACGAACATGACCATCAGAACAATAGAGGAGGCACCTGCTGCCCCACTTATCATAGGATTTGCTAGTGTTTGAGATTATCTTGCCCAAGTTAAATCCCCTCTCTCTCGGCCAAGAGGGCTTTAGGACAGTCGTCGCTGGGACGGTCCTCAAACTAGCCTCCAAGGCTGTAGCACCAAGAGCTAATGCAATCATGCCTCCTAGTTTAAGTCATAGTCCTTCACAAAAAAAATAAGCTGTGAATGAAGTCCCATTGCAGTGGAGAAACCATTCTCACTTTGGCCCAAGCTTACATTAAACGTTAGCTTCAACACGAAGGTGTCAACATCAGCAGGGTGTGGTGGGGGGGGGGGGGGGGTCAGAATTGTCCAAACTCACATTTGTTTTTATCATACTGTCGGACGAACAGGTGCTGTGTATCGGGCCGACAGGTACGGGGAAAACCATGACTATCGCTGACAAACTGATGCGCGACCTGCCGAAAGAGTTTGTGCCAGAGTTCATCGTCTTCTCCGCCAAGACCAGCGCCAACCAGACCCAGGACGTCATTGACGGCAAGCTGGACAAGCGGTCAGTGTTCTGTGTTAACGTTTGACTTTAATGCAAGATAAGATAGGACATGGCCGCAGCTCTTTTCGCATGGTCGGCTCCCATGGTTGGATTCAAGAGCTGTTTCGTAAACTATAATATTTGTCAACTGTTTTACAGTTATGTTTGGATGGACAGACGTTGTTTTGTTTCAAAACTTACATACGATCATTTCATAGCAAATTACATGATTTTGTTTGTTATGTAAGTTCTGAAACAAAATAATAGCAGATAAGTGTTGTGTGTGTCGTGTCTTGTTTGTGCGAAAACGGGTTTGAGTGAGTAGTCTGCTTTGAACTTTTATGGATGATTTGTTAAATTTATACACGAATTTCGTTTTTAGTTTTTGTGGATTTTTTGTGATTGTGTTTTTCATGAAATCAAAATGACTTTTGCTTTACCCTGTTTATGTATTAATGTAAAGCATGGTTAGGCTTTTCCTAAAGCAATGTATCGCTCGCAGCATTAACAGTTCCTCATGTAGTCACCATCATCGTCATCGTCGTCATCATCATCGTCGTCGTCGTTGTCGTCGTCATTATCATTTCATCATAACGTCGCCATCCTTCTCATTTTTATTCAGCAATGAGTTAGTATTATCATCATTATTATTATTATTGTTATTGTTGTTGTTATTGTTGTTGTTAATATTGTTGTTGTGATGATGATGATTATCATTATCATCATCATTTAAAATGTGTCATTATTATTAGTAGTATTATAGTTGTTGTTGTTGTTATTGTTACTAATTATCGTTATTATTATCATCATTTAGAATGTATAAATACTATCACAATTATTGTTAATCATCATCATCTTCATCATCGTTATCATCGTTATCATCATCATCATCATCATCATCACCATCGGCATCTTCATACCTGGTGACTGTACAGTCGGAAGGGGGTGTACGGACCTCCACTAGGCCGTTACGCCGTGATCTTCATCGACGATCTCAACATGCCGGCTCTGGAGGTGTTTGGGGCCCAGCCCCCCATAGAGCTCATCCGACAGTACATGGACTTTGGCGGCTGGTACGACCGCAAGCTCATCGGTGAGCGGCGTCTGTGGTGTGTGTGGAGGGGTGGGGTGGGTGGGAGGGTGCGTGTGTACGTGCGTGCATGCGTGCGCGCGTGTGTGTGTGTGAAAGAGAGAGAGGGAGGAGGAGTGAATGGGGAAGAGGGAGAGAACGTGTATATATATTTGTAAGAAATATTGTGTTGTACTTTGTTGCATTGAAAAGTATTGTATTGTCCTGCATTGTATTACCTTTTGTCGCGACAGATTTCTCTGTGTGGAATTCGGGCTGCTGTCCCCAAGGATAACTAAAAAGATTTACTTGCAGATGTGTTTGTTTCCCTATCAAAGAGGTTGTATTGGGTTTGTTTTTGTTTTTTTTACATAATTTTGCCAGGGACAGCCGTGGGTTTTTTTGGGTTTTTTTTTACAAGCACTAAGTGCATACTTCACACGGGATCTCTGCTTATCGTGTCATCCGAATGACAAGCGACCAGACTAACTCACGTCACTCAAGGTCTGAAGGGGGGTGTGCGGGGGGAAACAACACACACACACACACACACACACACACACACACACACACACACACACACACACACACAGAGGTGACAAGACAAACACCACAGTGACTCCTACAACAATATGCCACTGTCCCATAAAAGAAACTTTCATAACTTAGAATCAAAAGTCGAATTCACTTGCATATTTCAGTGGTTTCACAGCACCGTCCTCGACAAAAACTCCATAGAAATATGCAAGTAAGTCGAACTTACGAATCGGAGTTTTTCGAAACTTTCTTCTATATGCATTCAGGATCAGACAACCTATGTCAAACAACGTCCATTAGAAATATGCAAGTAAGTTTAACTATTGATCCGGTGTTCTGTAACTTTCCTCTATATGCATCCGGGATCAGACAACCCATGTCAAACAACGTCTATTTGAAATATGCAAATAAGTTGAACTTTTGATTCGAAGTTAGGTCACTTTCTTACAAAAGTATCCAGGATCAGACAAACTTTGTCAAACAATGTCTATGATGTCGACGTTTTGTTTTCCGCCACTACTAGGGGAATTCCGCAATCTGGTGGACGTGAACTTCATGGCATCCATGGGCCCGCCAGGGGGCGGTAGAAACCCCGTGACCGCGCGCCTCTTGCGTCACTTCAACTACCTGGCCTTCACCGAGATGGAGGACCCTAGCAAGCACAAGATCTTCTCCGTCATCCTCGCCTCCTGGCTCAGTGAGGCACACTTTTGTTGTTGTGCATTTTGAGTAGCTCTGTCTTTGTTCGTTTGTTTGGCTCATGTGTGTGTGTGAAACAGTTGATTTTGGTTGGTGTCGTACACTAATCCCATGTCGAACTGATGCAAAACAAGCCCTGTTTATTTTGCACTACCTGAGCACTAAGATGCCTCTGCCAAAGCTTTATAAGTATCCATATCATCCGTCCGTCCATTCATTCATTCATTCCAGGTGGCAACCCCGACCTGCTCCTGCTGTGTGACAAGCTGGTGGACACGTGCATCTCCACCTACAACACCGTCACCAAACAGCTGTTGCCCACCCCGGCCAAGTCACACTACACCTTCAATCTGCGGGACCTGTCCAAGGTGTTCCAGGGCATCCACATGGCCACGTCCCGAGAAATCAAGGTTTGTTGGTCCGCCTGTCTGTCTGTCTGAAGCTTCTGAACATTGTGCTCCGGCACCAGTGATCAGGGTATCGAGGCCTCCGTTACGGCATGGCGTAGTGTTCATTGGGGAAGGCACTTTGCTCCATGTTTCCTTGCTTCAGGGTGTGAATGGCTATCTGACTTCGTATGGTATTGTATTGTATTGTATTACACTGTATTATTACAACAGATTTCTCAGTGTGAAATTCGGGCTGACCTCCCCAGGGAGAGCGCGTCGCTACACCGAGAGCGCCACCCATTTTTTTTTCCAGCCTGCCATTTTGTTTGTTTTCCTATCGAAGTGGATTTTTATACACAATTTTGCCAGGGACAACCCTTTCGTTGCCGTGGGTTCTTTTACGTGCGCTAAGTGCATACTGCACACGGGACCTCGGTTTATCGTCTCATCCGAATGACCAGCGTCCGGACCACCACCACTCAAGGTCTAGTTGAGGGGGAGAAAATACTGGCGACTAGATATTCGAACAAGTGCACTCAGATTATCTTGTTCCTTACGCGTATGCGTTACCACTTGGCCAACACTCCACCGCTTTGGTCGGGGAAGGTTTAAACAATGGGAGGAGAGGATTTAGCCTACCGCCCTCCTACGCCGAGCCCAAAACACTGGATGTGAATTCACAGCTCCGATGGCCGTAAAGGCTATGGGATCTTTAACCTTAATTAACTTTAAGTTTATAAACACCCACTCCCACTTTGCAGAGATTTCACCCTAATGTTGAATTTACTGGGCACTTTACTGTTCGCTGGGAGCCGCCCATTCCTGCACTTATTTTCTCCATGCAGCCCCGATAGTCTAAGCTTGAACAAAACGCTAGCTTCCGAAAAAAACACACAAAAAAACAACAACCAAACTGCGTTATGGAGTGACTTTTCGCTCTCACCTTCTTTTCTTTTTCCAATGTTACATCGGCATCAGTCTCGTGCAGACGTTCTGTTACGCATTTCCGCATCTGAATCTTCTCTGCTTTGTAATGTAACACGATCACAAATAGCTAAAATCGAATCATCATTAGTTATCAATATTAGTTATAATTTGTTCGAATGGCGGTCTGGGTGCTAGTCATTTGGAAGAGACGATAAATCGGGTTACCGTGCGCAGCACGCACTAAACGCAAGTAGAAGAACCCACGACAACTAAAGGGTTGTTTGTTTTTGACAAAAAATCAACCGAAAATCCACGTAGACAGAAAAAAAAGAAGGAAAATGATGGCGATGCATTGTGGCGACGGGCTCTCTCTGTGGAGAGCAGCGCAAATTTTACGCAGAGAAATCTACTGTGACAAAAACTAATACAATACGATACAATACAATACAGTGGAACGTAACGCAACACACCACAAAACAACACAACACAACACAACACAACACCACACAATTCAAACAAAAGCATTGCGCTCTTTTTTTCTTCGCCCCCTCCCCACCCCTACCAACAGACCACTAACGCTCTCCTGGGCCTGTGGTACCACGAGAATTGCCGCGTGTTCCAAGACCGCCTGGTGAACGAGGAGGACCGCAACTGGTTCGAGGCCCTGCTGGCCGAGAAGATGCAGACAGACTTTGGGCTGTCGATAGATGAGGTGATCACCAAGCGCCCCTACCTCTTCTGCGACTTCCTAGGGGACAGCGATGAAAAGGAGTACGTGCTGGTCGACGATAACAACAAGGTGATATCATATTACTCTGTGTGTGTGTGTGTGTGTGTGTGTGTGTGTGTGTGTGTGTATGTGTGTGTGTGTCCGTGTGTGTGTGTGTGTGTGTCCGTGTGTGTGTCCGTGTGTGTGTGTGTTTGGGGAGAGGATGGGGATGGGGGAAAGGAGTCTTCTAGGGTTATATATCATCATAACTTTCCACAGTAATGACTTGCGTGAGTGGACAGTGCGTTTGCGGAGGTGATTTTAAAAATATCATTTTATTATTTTTTTAATTATCATTATTACTCTTTTCAAATTTAACTGACAATTGTCATTATACAACTCAAGCACCCTTCGTCATGGCGCGGAGCCAGTAGCTGCCAGAGAGAGAGAGAGAGAGAGATGATTTATTCATTTCAGGCTAAGGCCCCTGATAAAGGGGTGTGCGAACAGTACTGATGAATTATTTGCAACACATTGTACGAAGATAAAAAATCAACCCAGCAACAAAAAATATCCATTGATTAGAAATAATAGAACAAGAGAGAGAGAGAGAGAGAGAGAGAGAGAGAGAGGGAGAGAGAGAACTCAGAACTTTAATGTGAGGTCACCGACCTGTATACATGAATTATGGTTACACGTGTTGTACACACTCACACACACACACACACACACACACACACACACACACACACACACACTTCAAAAGACGAAAACTTGACCAGGATTAACTACAATAATAAGTAAGGATATACTGAAAAAATAACAGCAACGACAACAACAACAACAAAAAACAAACAAAGAATCGAGCTTAAGGTAATTTAGAAATATCTTTCATCAAAGACTGGGAGATGTCTGCTCTCTTTTGTATTGCATAGAGAATTAACATTGCGACATCTCTTGTCACAATTCTGTTTTCTTTTCTAAGCAAATGATGTTAAGGGGAATCCATAAATTGTGCATATGTTTGGATAAATATTTCTTTTCTCATATCATCATACTGTGCACAGATTACCAATGCATTAACTTCGTCTGCGTTCCCTCCACGAAATGTACAGTTTTTACAAGCCAGCTTTAAAACGCTCATTAACCTTTAGTTCGTTCACTTCAAATGTGAATTTAATGAAAGATAACATGAATTTAGCAATGGTAAGATGAATATTTTTTCTGGCTGCAACAGTAATCTATAGGATCGGTATATTTCATAGCGATAAACGTGATATAGTTTGAGAGCATATGAGAGAATAATGCGCATCACCTAATGAACACTTCACACTTGTGGTGTGTGTTAATCTTGGTATATACCATGAAGTGTGTGTGTGCGTGTGTATGTGTGTGTGCGTGCACGCGTGCGCCTGTGTGTGTGTGTGTGTGTGTGTGTGTGTGTGTGTATTTTGCGGAGAAGGGTGCGGACGGGAGCTTCTTATATGAAACCATAATCTGCGCTTTAGCGCTATCAATTTCCTTCCACTGGAATTGTGTACTGTTGCCCATTCGGGCTCACACTTATTTCTGGAGTAAATGACTGGAACGCGCAGTCTGATCATTATCGTCATCTTCAACGTCATTATTATCGTCGTCATCTTGAGCATTTTCATCACCAATTGTCACAACTCGTGACAATCTCGTGTGGAGTGTTTTGTGCATTACCTTCCCCATTTACCCTCTCCCATTCGAGCATTCGTTCAGTGTGTGTGTCACAACTCATAACAATCTCGTGTGGAGTGTTTTTTGCATTACCTTCCCCATTTACCCTCTCCCATTCGAGCATTCGTTCAGTGTGTGTTAGCTCTCGGTTGTGCGTTTTTTACGTGCAATCGGCGAGTCTCGTTTGTGTGCTTGTGTCACTGCTGAACAGAGTTTAAAGTCTCTCTGTTCTGTCAGTGACACTTCTCTAGGCTTTTCGCCCGCGGCCTTCTTTGAGGAAGGTCGTGTCAGTTTGGGTTTGGGGCTTTTTGCCCAGTTGTCACCCTCAAGTGTGTATCTATGTTCTGTGTGCTCCAGCTCAGATGGAGTGCCCTGCTGGACGTGTCTCGTCTTTGTTTTGTTTTTTATTTCCAGCGTCAGGGTAGTGGTACCCGGTTGGCAGTTTGCAGCGTCCCACATCCTGTGCCATTTGTCCTTCCACCTGTGTCGGCCGGGTAGCATTGGTGCTGCAGTTGTCTGTTGTCTGCAGTTTTCCCCGCTGCCCTCTTCTCGTCACTGTCATCGTGTACCCGCTTTCATCGTCCTCGTTTTCTTCAGTCTTCGTTGTCCACGTCATCGTTTGTTGTTGTTTTTTTGGTTTTTTATCATCTGGTGTTGTGCAGAGTGTTTCAGGTTTTCTTTGTTTATCAACTGTCCTGAGTGCACAACATTCTTCAGACTTTT
>JAAQRG010064425.1:17500-32045 GCA_011634625.1 Babylonia areolata | reverse complement strand
CGTCGTCGTCGTCATCATCATCATCATCATCACTTTCTTTTAACATGTTTGGTGTTTCTGATATTGCCTGTCATCGTTTCAGGTACAAGAGTAAAAGTTCTGTTAATATTTCATGTCATTTATGTAATGCAGCTGAAGGAAAGGAAATCCATATCATATTTTGTTGTCCTGTTCTACGTGATTTGAGGATAAAAACTGATTGAACCTAAGTTCTGTCACAATCAATGTCTTTTTCACATTTGACGCCTGACTAAGCGCGTTGGGTTACGCTGCTGGTCAGGCATCTGCTTGGCAGATGTGGTGTAGCGTATATGGATTTTGACCTAACCCAGTGACGCCTCCTTGAGCTACTGATACTTACATTCAGTTTACTCATGTCATCTAGAAATGAAAATGTCTTAACTAACATGGCTTTGTTTGTTTACGAAGCACTGAGGCTGTTGTATGTTAGTACACGTTAGATGTTTTCTTGTGTTATGTTTGTACTACTTTTGTTTACATGTGTTATGCATTTGCGCTCATGTTATAGATATCACTTGTTTACGATTATATAATTCCTCATTCAGACAGGGGTTATGGCCTGAATAAAACATTCAAATTCGCACTCACATTCTCCTTCTTTCTTTCTTTCTTTCTTTTGTTCGTTCTTTCTTTCTCTCACTCATTATCCCCACCAGTATCTCATTTCGCGTTCTCTCTTTCTTCCTATCTGCTACCCCCCCTCCTCCATCTCTCTCTCTCTCTCTCTCTCTCTCCCCTCCCCTCTCCCTCCCTCCCCTCCACCTCTCTCTTCTCTTCTCTTTTATTCACTCTCTCTTCTTCGCAGCTAGCCCCTCAGGCCCTCCCCCACCCTCCCCCGCCCTCCTGTGCACTGTCCCTACATCCTGCCCTACGCCATTTCCTCTCCAGGGGATCTGTTTGCAGAAACTGTCTTCATTCCTCGTTCCTCTGTTTTCCCGGCTGTTTTGTTAGCTGCTTGTTTCTCTCCTTTTTCTTCTTCTTTTTCTTTGTACTCTCGTTCGCTGGAATGTGTGTGTGTGTGTGTGTGTGTGTGTGTGTGTTTGTGTCTGTGTATGTGTATGTGTATGTGTGTGGGTGACAAACGTATGTGAGTATGTGGGTGCGTTAGAATATTTTTTGGAGATAATGATATTAATGAAATTTGGTACCTTGATTTGTTAAATATGTTTGTTTGTTTGTTTGTGTGTTTTTTTGTGTTTTTTTGTTTTGTTTTTAAATCATACCTTCCTCAAATCAGAATTTCCTTGTGTTGCTCAGTTAATATTTTATTCAAATGGTTGCGAAAATGTCAGTACAACAAACAGTTAATCTGACAATAAATGGTTTCAGTCAGTCAGTTTGAGAGAGAGAGAGAGAGAGAGAGGAGGGGACCGAGACAGAGACAGGGGAACGAATATATATATATACGATCACATACATGTGAAAAGTGGAAGGGCAAAGGCGCGGACGTGCCTGCGGCGGGCGTGTGGGTGTGTGAGAAAGAGCTGAGGTCAGCCAGCCCAATATAGGCTACTCATTAGTTGGTGACACCAGTAGGCCTATAATGTGTGTGTGTGTGTGTGTGTGTTGTGTTGTGTTGTGTTGTGTTGTGTTATGTGTGTGTGTCAGAGAGAGAGAGCGAGAGAGAGAGAGAGTACTGTTTAAGCGCGATGTGTAAATGACTTGCCTACCACATTAGCTGCGGTGAAAAATGAGAAGTGGCCTTGAGGCTCTTCCAAACACACACGCACGGAATTATTCACACACACACACACACACACACGAACGCATACCCACACACGGACACACAAATACACACACACGAACGCACGCACATCGAGATAAGGATTGATGATATAAGACCGAGAGTGAAACAGAGACTGAGAGCCATTGTAGAGCCTTTACTATAACACACACACATTCGCAATCTCTCTCTTTCTCTTGTTCTTCTTCTTAACGTTTAATTAAGATTCTCCATTTTACAACTTGATAAACACAAACTGTTCCCTCCCCTAATCCCCTGCCCTCACCCCCTACACCCACAAAAAGGATGCAGATGATTACAATGTGAAGCAGAAAAAAAAACGATTAAGAAGCATAAGCTTCTTAGCTGAAAATGGCAACTGCTACCCCCTCCCACACCAACATTCGAATGACAAAATCAACCCAACCCTACTCCGAAAGTGCAAAAACAACAACAAAATCCAAAGCACACACACACACACACACACACACACACACACATACCAAGAAACATGTAGTCCATAATACTTTCCACGAAACAACAACAACAAACAACAACAACAAAAAACAAAGAAATAACGAGCAACCAACCAATAAACAAACAAACGCACAAAAAAACCCCTACAAAACTTACAATACATAAATTTTTTTTAGAAATTCTTCCACATGCCTTTAAAAACAAACGAACAGACAAAACATTAAAAAAAAAAATCAAAACAATTTGCCTTCCACCCTTTTCCCTCATCCCACGCCTATCCCTACCAACCCCTAACCCATTCCTTAACACACACACACACACACACACACACAAAATCAAACAAATAAATAAAACTAAAAAATCCATTGTAGCTGGAGGCGTGACTTGGGCCGCAGGTGTTAAGTTATTCTTTCACCTCAGGAACTTCACAAGATTATTTTTTCAGTATTTCAGTAGCTCAAGGAGGCGTCACTGCGTTCGGACAAATCCACATACGCTACCCCACATCTGCTGACTAGATGCCTGACCAGCAGCGTAACCCAACGTGCTTAGTCAGGCCTTGACAAAAAAAAAAAGAAAAAAAAAAAGAAGAAGAAAAAAAAAAAGAAAGAATGTTGTTGTTGAAAACTTTCAATAGATTTCACACTTCAGGACCGGGCTTGGTGGCTTCGGCAGGGGCGGCTGCGGGGGCAGGGGCAGGGGCAGGGGAGGGGGCAGGGGCAGGGGTGGGTGCGGAGGCGGGGGCCTGGGCGGGGGCAGGGGCAGGGGCGGGGCCAATGGCGGTTGCGACATCCTGGTTGACGACGACGCAGTCCTGGCTGCCCGAGGATGCACTCTGGTTCCTGGCGTCTGACTCCTGGCGGCAGACGAGAACAGGCACGGGGCTGTTGTGGATGCAGTACCGGCTGACGCTGCCCAAGAGGATCTGGCGGGCGTTGCTCATCCCGCGCGTGCCCACCAGCAGCAGGTCGGCCTTCTCCTCGCCCGTCACGCGCACGATGACCTGCCCAGGCTTGCCCATCCCCACCCGGAACTCTCCTTCCATCTGTGTGTAAGTACCCCCACCAGTCGGTTCCAGTCGGTCGGTGTTGAGGGGGTAGGGGATCGGTGGTGGTGGTGGTGGGGTGAGGGTGAGAAAGAGTGAGTGTTGTGAGAGAGAGAGAGAGAGAGAGAGAGAGAGAGAGAGAGAGAGAGAGAGAGAGAATAGGAATTGGAATTGGTTCAATAAGGCCAAACAAAGCCCCTTGTGAATGCGTATGAACATAACAATATCTGTCTTTTAGCAAAGAGAGAGAGTGTGTGCGTGCTGTGGATTAGTGAGTGAGAGACAGAAGAAGAGAGAGAGAAAGAGAGAGAGAGGGAGAGAGAGAGGGAGAGAGAAGGAGAGACAGAGAGTTTTGGACGAGTGAGTGAGAGACAGAGGAAAGAACAGAGATGAAAGACAGAAAGAAAGAGAGAGAGAGAGAGATAGGGAGAGGGAGAGAGAGAGGGAGAGTGAGAGAGAGAGAGAGAGAGTAGGAATTGGGATTGGAATTCATTCAATACGGCCAAAGCGCCTTGTGAATGCGTATGAACATAACAATATCTGTCTTTTAGCAAAGAGAGAGAGTGTGTGTGTGTTGTGGATTAGTGAGTGAGAGACGGAAGAAGAGAGAGAGAGAAAGAGAGAGGGAGAGAGAGAGGGGGAAAGAGAAGGAGAGAGTCAAAGTCAAAAAGTCAAAGTAAAAAAACGTTTTAATTGTCAGGCCTCTGGCCCATAACAACAGGAGTGCACAGTTTCCAAAAAAATATATCCTGCATAAATTGAAATATTACTGAGACATTGTTTTCTACGGCTGAGTGCTCTGTATATGAACAAAGAACATTTTGTTATAATATCAGCATTTTCACAGGCTAGAATCAAAGAAAGCTTAAAGAATGACGGATGTCTGTAATACTCAGCTGGTAATTCCTCTCTCAGATCCTGATATTTATGACACACGAAAAGAAAGTGCGCTTCATTTTCAATTGCATTACGGCAGAAAGGACAATATCTATCATCATTATCTAAAAGGGGTCTGTACCACAAGAAACTGTATTTTATGGGGGACATTCCAATTCTAAACTTAGCAAGACACCTTCGTCAGTTGACATTCTTAGGCTTATAAAAGTAGACTTTGAGAGATACTGACTGATTGAAACTGGAATATATCTGAAAGAAGTCATGCTTTTCAAGTGAGGCATGTCAGTCTTGGCCAAAAGAGTCTATGATTCTTTGTTTAAATTCTGAAAGGAACAACTTTACATTCCCCACCCCTTGAACTTCCCAAACATAACTAAAACCGTACTTGTATAAAACATTTCTTACACGACACGCCCACGTAAAATAGTTTTGTCTTTGCAGTGATAATAACATATTATAGGCCTTCTTATGATACTTATTTTCGTCCATGCAAACTAGTCGTAACCAAAATTTAACACATCTTGTATAAGTATTGACAAAAAGAGGAAATCTACCTGTTTCTCCGTATATCAAATGTCTAGGCCACTTTGGGCTTACACTCATAAATCGTTTCAGGGCAGATAAAAGAATTTTCTTTATGTGCTCTTGGTCAGAAGATAAACCCCATATTTCAGATCCATGTTAGTAATGGTTGTATTTGACAGTCAAACATTTAAAAAAACACCAGGGGTGAATGTTCACCTATAGTCCAAAGTAACTTGATTATCGCTGTCACATCTTTTCTAGCTCTGTCTGCAAGATCTTTGAGTGTATGAAAAAATGTAAGCCTCGTAGAAAGATAGATTCCAAGATATTTATACAAGTTGACTATCTGTAATTCCTCGTTTTCAAATAACCATCTCTCTGTTGAGGAAGTATCCACCGTTTCTGAAAACAACTATATTCGATTTTTCTACATTGACAACAAGATCAAGACGGTCTGCAGTTCTGAATAAGATGTTTAACTGATTTTGTAAACAAATTACACTATCGGAGAACAGAACAATATCATCTGCAAATAACAGAATAAATAATTCTATAAATTCTGGCGAAAGCTGAATCCCATGTTTTCCATTACTAATTACATCTTTTGTCAGTTCATTGATAAACAGTGAACATAAAACTAGTGAACAAACCTCCCCTTGCTTCAAACCCCGTGGACACAGAAAAGCCTCTGTTAATTCACCACCTGCGCGGACTTTGCTTTCACAGTACTATACATACTTTTCAGGGCATTCAGAATCTTACCATTCAAACCATTTCCATGCAGTATTTTTTTCCCTACATACAGAATCAAAGGCTTTTCGGAAGTCGATAAATGCTACATACGATTTTCTGTGTCTTATTAACTGTTTCTGGGCCATAGCGAGAAGCGTAAATATGTGGTCAAATGTGCTGTGATCTTCCCTAAAACTTGCTTGTTCCTCCCCAATTATGTTATTGTTTTCTATCCAGTTTGTAATGCGCTTGTTCAAAATAAAACTATACAATTTACTGCAAATATTCAATAGTGATATTCAGTGCTGTTCAAATCACCCTTTTTGTACAATGGCTGTATTATTGACAAACACCACTCATCAGGGAATAAACCATGATCAAAAATAAAGTTTAAAAAGTTAACGAGGAATGGTGTAATCTGCTCTACACCGTTCTTGAAAAATTCACCTATTAAACCATCTGGTCCTGGTGCCTTATTGTGCTTTAAAGCTTTAATTGCGTCTCTGACTTCCTCTGCAGAAATAGGTATGTTTAATACTTCACAGCCTCTATCAATTTGAGTATGTGTATCGTTCTGGTCATAACCAGTGTCAGTTTGAGCACTTGTAGGACAGTTAGAAACACTTCTGAAGTGATCATACCACAGTTCCCTACTTATAGTATTTTGTCCTCCTTTCTTTGGGCGAACAGAACGAACTGTATTTCAAAAATTCTTCGGGTTATTCAGGTTACTTTGTAAACTAGAAACTACCCTTTCTCTGTGTGATCTTTTCTTTTGTCTCAGTTCTTTATTTTCTCTTCGTTTTTGAGCATACACATATCTGTCTTAATCTAGGTCAGTTTGTGTGTGTGTGTGTGTGTGTGTGTGTGTGTGTGTGTGTGTGTGTGTGTGTGTGTGTAAGATCATCTTTACATATGCGTATTTAAGTGATTTTCGCTTTTGCCTATATTCCTGATCAAACAACACATGATGTTTCTCATTTCCAATTATATTTATCTTTTTCATGCATTCACCAGCATAACATAGGCATTTGTTAAACAGATCAAGAGCTTCATTTATGTTAATTTCGATAAAGGACATGGCCTCATTCAGCAAACCTTTTGCATGATCGGATTGCATTTTATTGATAAACTCTGTGTGCTTGTCATCGTCCCATTTGTATCTCTCAACTGCAAAAGGTTTTGACATTTCGTATTTTTAGACAACGTCACTGTTGACGTCCAAGTACAGGTCCACAGGTAAGTGTTTCGATTCAATCATAGGTAAACTTGTCATTTTGTCACACTTTGGCAGTAAGCTACGGGAAACAATAAAGTAATCTACAACACTGCAACCTGTTTGTGAAATGTATGTGTGACCACTAGGAAAGTGCAAGGATTGCAAACCATTTAAAATTAACAAACTAAATTCTTGGCACACATTAATAAGCAATTTCCCGAAGGAGTTAACAGTACAGTCAACTAAACATCTCCTGGTTTCGTTATCTTTTTCATGTTCAGAGCATTCAGTTGTCAATACATAAATCTCATCAACTGGATCAACATTTTGTGCATTTATACAGCCTGTTCTAGAGTTTAAATCACAACAAATAATAAAATGGACATCCCCATAATCTCGGACTAAATCGAGAAGAAGGTCTTCAAGTAACGTTATTCCATTATAAATATCAGTTTCCTCGTAATATGGGGAGTATTCTGGGGGTATGTATAACCCAATGAATATGCAATCCGTAGGAGTTCTTAGAAGTTTGTGAGAAATTCTCAATACAATTACATTATCAAATTCCACTTCAATTTGTTCAACGTATTTACCCAATTCTTTTCGCACAAACATTATAACACCACCACACAGACAACCATGAATATTGAGAGAGAGGGAGAGAGAGAGAGAGAGAGAGAGAGAGAGAGAGAGAGAGAGAGGGAAAGAAAGAGAGAGAGAGGGAGAGACAAAGACAGAGTTTTGGATGAGTGAATGAGAGACAGAGGAAAGAACAGAGATGGAAGACAGAAAGAGAGAGAGAGAGAGAGGCAGAAAGAGAGAGGGAGAGAGAGAGGGGGGGAGGGAGGGAGAGAGAAAGAGAGATACGGATACGGATAATTTATTCATGTATAGGCCATTGCCCCTCATGAAGGGGTACATACACATGATCATGTAAGAAAAGCAACAAAAAAAGCAACAAAAAGTGAGCAGTCATATCATCAAGAACAACTTCAATATTCTAAGACATCAGAGTTGATCGCAGTCTAAATGCTTTAAACAAATAAATTGACAAATTACGAATGGTCTGTTCATGCTGAGAAGCCATGAGTAATGCTAATCTATGCTGACTGGGAAATTTACAGAATTTGGATGATATATACCTTGTTCTTAAGTCATGCAGGACAGGACAAGTTTGGACGAAATGTACTTCATTTTCTTCCTCCTTGTTGCAAAGTTTACACCTTAGATCTGTTGCATTATGTATTCTATATCGGTAATAATGTACTGCAATATCAGAAATACCAAGCCTAAACCTTGCCATTGAATACTTTAAGTGTCGATCTATGTTTAAAAATAAATACGTTTTGACATCCGGTACGGTGCAGAATGTTCTGTAAACATTAAATCTCTCGCTATTACTAATATGAAAATCCCATTCCTGCCATCTACATGCAACTACCCTTTCTTTAAATACTCTAAGAAATACGTCAATACTCTCTACGCCTTGGTTTAACCAAACGTAACCAAATCCATATATATACAGTTTACAGCGGATGTTCGAAACCCAGTTTCTTTTGTCACGTGCTTCCAGATCGAGCAAGGTTCGATATGATTTGTGTGGTAATCTAGACGCATTCATTCTCGTTAACTTAAGCCAATAACTAATACATCTTATACATGAATTTATATAAAAAGGGTACCTGTTTGTTTCTCCATATACAAAATCGTTAGGTGTTCGCATTTCTACTCCTAAAAATCTCTTGAGCGCAAACAAATGTACTTTTTCACAAAGAAATGCTGCATTATCTAAGCCCCATATCTCAGCACCATATTGTAACATGGGATGAACTTGTGAATCAAATAACTTTAAAAGCGTATTCATGGAATTATTTTTTAGCTTGTATAATTTCTGTAGAATACACAACAATGCGTTTTTGGCTCTACTGACTAAGTCACCACATGCTGCCACAAAACTCAGTCTTGTAGTAAAATAAAATCCTAAATATTTGTATGCGTTCACTACAGGCATAGATACTCCATTGTAAGTCCATCTTTCTCTGGCAGCTAAGTACCCCCCCTTTCTGAAAACAATGATATTACTTTTATCCATGTTCACTTTTAAATGTAGTGCAGAGGCTGCACGAGACAAACTATTCAGCTGCGTTTGTAAGCCGATAACGGTTTCAGACAATAAGGCAACATCATCAGCCAATAACAATAAAAACAGCTCTGAACAGTCATGTGTGAATGTTGCACCATGCTTTCCCTCTCTAATAATTTCTAATGCTAACTCGTTAATGAATAAAGAAAACAACACAGGACTACAGGTATCTCCTTGCTTCACGCCTCGGGTACAGTTGATGTAATCAGTCAATTTAGCCCTACATCTGATTCTTGCTTTGACACTGACATACATGCTATGAATACAAGTTTACCTCTGACACCATTCTTCCAGAGTACAGGCCACAGTAATTTTCTATCTACAGAATCAAAAGCCTTTTCGAAATCGATGAATGCAACATAAAATTTACGATTCAGGCAGAACTGTTTCTGTATCAGTGCTAAAAGCGTAAACATACGGTCAACAGTAGAGTAGCCCTTTTTAAACCCTGCTTGGCTTTTACTCATTCTTGAAGTCTGTTGTTGATAATTGTACTAAATATTTTACTACTAACGTCGAACAGTGATATTCCTCTATAATTATTTACCTGATTGACATCACCCTTTTTAAATAAAGGAAGAACAATACAGTCACACCAACTATCTGGGTAAGCACCCTTGTCAAATAATGCATTGAAAAATTTTACAAAAAAGTCAACCACTTTGTCCCCTGCAAATTTTATCATTTCCCCAATTATATCATCTGGACCGGCGGCTTTACCATTCCTTATCCCTTTTACAACAAGCAATACTTCTTCTTTTGATATCAGACGGTTCATGGGACTATACACATCTAGATCATCATCTTTGTTATTTATAGCATTACTATCTTCGTCTGTACTTTTTACTTCTACCTCTAATTCAAGCATGCCTTTAAAGTGATTAAACCAGTCATCAACTGTTAGTCTATTATAAACTTGCTTTCTTTTAAAAAAATACCCTACGCACAGTTTTCCAAAACTCTCTTTGATTATTTACTGAAGAGGTAAGTTTTTCTGACATTAAATCATTATACTGTCGTTCCTTTCTTATTAACAAATTCTTGTATTCTCTCCTTGCAACACAATAAGCATCGCTGTCATCTTTATTCCGTGTTTTTCTAAATACTGAAAGTAATTTTTTTGCCTCAGCCTTACTTGTTCTTTATCATACCAATCATTTTCTTCACGTTTAGTCAAATAAATTTTCTTTTTCATACAATCAGCTTGTCTTCTAAGACAATCATTAAGCATGTTCAAAGCACCATTGCAATCAAAATCAATTAAACAAATAGCACGGTCAAGTAATGACAAAGTTTCTTCTGAGTGTAATGCATTTATATAATCATATCCAAAATCACAATTCCATACATATTTCTCTATGAATTGGTCCTCTGCCATAGGAACAGACAAAAGTGAATCATTTCTGCTCAAAACTCAAGTACAGCTCAACAGGTGAATGATCTGACTCACGTCTGTCTGATACAATTAGTTGACATGATGAGAAAACAACCACAAACAATTCCTTAGAAAGCAAAAAGTAATCATTAACACTGTTACCCGTTTCTGATATAAACGTATAATTACCCTCTGTGTCCCCGTTGCATATGCCATTGAGAAAGCACAAATCAAGTGTAATACACATGTTTAACAAACATTTTCCATAGTTATTAAGTATATTATCTGCTGATTTCCTTCGAAGAAAAAACGAACTTTTACCAAACCGTTTACTGTACACATCATTGTCATGAAATATATCTTGAGATATGTTGGAAGTTCTGCTGTTTAAGTCCCCAGACAAAATTACATGCACATCGTTTAACTCAACCATGCATTCAAAAAGACATTCCTCAAGCGCTCAAATACCATTGTCAGTATCGAAGTGTGTGCAATACGGCGATCCTTCAGGTGGAACATAGGTACACACATACATAACATCCAGTGATAAACCAAAAAGACTTTTATCAATCAGTAATAGAAGAACATTTGGAGAATTTGTCCTTATTTCATGGACAAAAGCCATCAATTCATTTCTAATAATGCATATCAATCCACCTGAACGTCTCCCCTGTTTTGTAAATTTAACAGCTGGTTTGCATAAAACAGTATAGCCTGGAATTGAAAGAGAGAGAGAGGGAGAGAGAGGGGGGAGAGAGAGGGGGGGAGAGGGAGAGAGAGATTGACAGATAGAAAGAGAAAGAAAACAGAACGGAGTGGTTTAATCACACACATGACATAAGCCTCACCCCAAGTGAAGGGGTTAACATGAACATAGTGCAACGCAATAAAACACAAGCAAACAGAGAGAGAGGGAGAGACGGAGTGGTTTATTCACATACATGACACAGGCCTAAGCCCCAAGTGAAGGGGTTAACATGAACATAGTGCAACGCAATAAAACAACACAAGCAAACAGAGAGAGAGAGAGGGAGAGGGAGAGAGAGAGAGGGGGGGAGAGAGGGAGAAAGAGAGAGAGGGAGAGAGAGAGAGAGAGGGAGAGAGACATGGAGAGAGATAGAGAGAGAGGGAGAGAGAGAGGGAGGGGGAGAGAGAGGAGAGAGAAAGAGAGTGAGAGGGATATAGAGAGGGAGAGAGAGGGAGAGGGAGAGATAGAGAGAGGGGAGAGAGAGAGAGAGAGAGAGAGAGAGAGAGAGAACACTGAACACTGAAATGTTTTAATGAAAAGGCCACTGGCCCATGTCAATAGGGGTGGTTACAGGTAAATGCATAGGCGCAACACAAACATAACACTATAAGCAACGAACTTTCAAAGCTTTGTCTAGGAATATAGCCAAGCGCATAACCAATGATTTGTTTTCACTTGCAAAAAGCAATGTCATATTAAACAAGGACGGAGTATTATAATACTTAGAGGGGATATACTGTTGTCTCAGGTCAGCATATTGAGGGCATTGTAACACAAAGTGAACTTCTGTTTCTTTTTGAAAATCACAGAAAGGACAAGACAGCTCATCATCTGTTACATTACGTTTAAAACGTAATTTATGTGTATTGAGTTGTGACACACCAAGTCGTAAACGTGTTAAGCTAATTCTGGCTTGAATATGTTTCAGCTCCAACAAAAATGGTGATAGTACAAGACTACTTTTAAAAGTACGATATAGTGAGAAACGCTCACTGTCTGATAGCTGTAAAGACCAACGTTCTTTGTATTCATTTACCAGTCTGTTTTTTAATGTGCTTAGAAATTCTTTTTCATTTCCCACCCCCTGATTCTCCCAAACCTCCTGAAATCCATATTTATGTAACAAGAAACAAACAGATGTGGCCCATGTATTCCGATTCTGCTGATGGATAAATAGTAACATTTTATATGCTTTCAGTGGTAACCGATGTTCTGGCATTTTGACAATTCTTAGCCAGTACTTGATGCACCTCAAGTATATATTAATATACAAGGGAAATCTGCCCAGTTCACCATAAACCATTGCATTTGGTGTTCTAACACTCACATTCAAGAACCGTTTTAGCGCAAATGTATGCACTTTCTCTATTACATCAAGATTTGCAATCAGACCCCAAACTTCCGCCCCGTAACTAAGCATTGGTTGAATTTGCGCATCAAATAGTTTAAAAAATATTTTTGGGCATTTTTCACCAACTGATCGGAATAACTTGAAAATACTAATCACCCCCTTTTTTGCCCTGCCAGCCATATCATGTAATGTATGGGAAAAAGTTAGTTTTGTTGACAAAATGACACCTAGATACTTATACATGTTTACAACTGTCATTTTTGCTTTTCCATAAAACCACCTTTCATTTTCCGATAAGTACCCACCATTTCTAAACACAACAACGTTAGACTTGTCAAGGTTCACAATCAAGCCAAGATTCATGGCCGTATCATATAGCACATTCAGCTGATTTTGCAGACCAGTTACAGAGTCAGATATCAGAATTATGTCATCAGCAAACATAAGAATAAGTATTTCTAGTACATCAGGTATCAGCTGAACACCATGCTTTCCTTTGTTAATAATCTCAGATGCTAGTTCGTTGATAAATAAAGAAAATAAAGAAAATAAGACAGGACTGCACACTTCACCTTGTTTAAGGCCTGTGGGACACATGAAAGCATTACTTAATTCACCGCCTGCTCTAACTCTGGCTTTCACAACATGATACATGCTAGTTATTGCATTATACATTTTTCCGTGTATACCTCTTTTTTTTAAGGACATTCCACAAAAAGAGAGAGAGAGAGAGAGAGAGAGAGAGAGAGAGAGAGAGAAAACAGAACGAAGTGGTTTATTCACATACATGACACAGGCCTAAGCCCCAAGTGAAGGGGTTAACACGAACATAGTGCAACGCAATAAAACAACACAAGCAAACAGAGACAGAGAGGGAGAGGGAGGGAGAGAGAGAGAGAGAGAGAGAGAGAGAGAGAGAGATGGACACTATTATTGATATTGTGGCTACCACACGGGGCCAAGATCAGTACTGCTCAAGTTTTAAAAAATCACATCAACCCCTTTAAACGCAAAGACTGTTTCATGAAAAAAAACAAAAAAACAACCCCCCCCACACACACACACAAAAAATCTTGCAAAAGAACACAGTCATCATATTCTCTTTACCATTAAGCTCCCAAATGGCAAATGAGACTGTGCTGTGCTGAAGACGTCAGCGCTTTCGCTTTCTAAATAACCCCTTGATTAAAAAATAATAATAATGAAAGATGAGGATCAGAAATAATTCAACACCCCCTCTCCAACCCCACCCCACGCCCCCAAAAGTACATTAAAAGGGCCAAACAGACAAATCACACACTTTGTATGTGTGCGTGCGTACGTAAAAGCGTTCGTAGACGAACTCAGAACAGTCGAATCGGGATCACCAGTTTAGTGAAAGACGAATCGGGATCACTAATTCAGTGAAAGTCGAATCGGGATTAGTGAAAGTCGAATGGAGATCACCAGTTTAGTGAAAGACGAATCGGGATCACCAGTTTAGTGAAAGACGAATCGGGATCACCAGTTTAGTGAAAGACGAATCGGGGTCACCAGTTTAGTGAAAGACGAATCGGGATCACCAGTTTAGTGAAAGACGAATCGGGATCACCAGTTTAGTGAAAGACGAATCGGGGTCACCAGTTTAGTGAAAGACGAATCGGGATCACCAGTTTAGTGAAAGACGAATCGGGATCACCAGTTTAGTGAAAGACGAATCGGGGTCACCAGTTTAGTGAAAGACGAATCGGGATCACCAGTTTAGTGAAAGACGAATCGGGATCACCAGTTTAGTGAAAGACGAATCGGGGTCACCAGTTTAGTGAAAGACGAATCGGGATCACCAGTTTAGTGAAAGACGAATCGGGATCACCAGTTTAGTGAAAGACGAATCGGGGTCACCAGTTTAGTGAAAGACGAATCGGGATCACCAGTTCAGTGAAAGACGAATCGGGATCACCAATTTAGCGAAAGGCGAATTTATTTGGATTGTTCCCACGCATTTCTTATGGACAAAGAGAACAGGTGATTCGGACCAATCTTGGGGATAAATTCCTTTATCGAACAGAGCGTTGAAAAAGTTATAAAAAAAAAAATAAAAAAATCGAAAACAAAATCAGACATTCACTATTTTCAATAGTTCTTCTTCAATCCCATCTGGCCCGGCGGCCTTACGAGGTTTTTTTTTTTTTTTTCAAAACAGCAAACACCAGCTCTTCTTTGGAAATTGGGTGGTTTAATCTGGGGCAGTTTAGATTATTTTCTACTTCTTAATCATCCTTTGCAAAGTGGAGGGCAAATCAGGATCAC
>JAAQRG010064425.1:0-15000 GCA_011634625.1 Babylonia areolata | reverse complement strand
ATGCAAAAGAAACAGTCAAGACATAAACCATCCAGCAAATACAATTTTCCAAATCGTACATACACTTTCATTCTGTCAATGGACTAATCTGATGATAAAATTGTGGGACACGCCCCCTCCCTAGCCCCCCACCCCCCTCAAAAAAAAAAAAGAAGAAAAAAAAAAGAAGAAAAAAAAAGAGGAAAAACCAAAACAGAAAAAAGAATCCCCTTTAATTTCAAGAAAAACAAAAATAGTAACAACAAGGACAACAAGCAGCAACAATAACACAAACAATACCATCAAGATTAACACTAACAGTACTCAAGATGATAGCAAAACAAGACTAACAATAACAGCAACAACAAAAACACCAACACGACAAAATTAACAATACCAATAACAGCAGCAACAAAACAGGAACACGACAAAATTAACAATACCAACAACAGCAGCAACAAAAACAGGAACACGACAAAATTAACAATACCAATAACAGCAGCAACAAAAACAGGAACACGACATAATTAACAATACCAATAACAGCAGCAACAAAAACAGCAACACGACAAAATTAACAATACCAACAACAGCAGCAACAAAAACAGGAACACGACAAAATTAACAATACCAATAACAGCAGCAACAAAAACAGGAACACGACATAATTAACAATACCAATAACAGCAGCAACAAAAACAGCAACACGACAAAATTAACAATACCAACAACAGCAGCAACAAAAACAGGAACACGACAAAATTAACAATACCAATAACAGCAGCAACAAAAACAGGAACACGACATAATTAACAATACCAATAACAGCAGCAACAAAAACAGCAACACGACAAAATTAACAATACCAACAACAGCAGCAACAAAAACAGGAACACGACAAAATTAACAATACCAATAACAGCAGCAACAAAAACAGGAACACGACATAATTAACAATACCAATAACAGCAGCAACAAAAACAGCAACACGACAAAATTAACAATACCAACAACAGCAGCAACAAAAACAGGAACACGACAAAATTAACAATACCAATAACAGCAAAAACGAAAACACCAACACGACCAAATCAACAATACCAATAAAAGCAACAAGGACACCGACACAACAACACTGATAGAATCAGCAACGATAACTATTAACAACAACACGATATTAACAATACCAACCGCAGCAACAATAAAACACCAACACAACACTGACAATAACAACAGCAGCAGCAGTAACACCAACACAACATCAACAATAATAACAGCAGCAACAATACCACCAACTCAACGACAATAACAAGTAGGCACAATAACACCAAAACACTAACAATGACACGAAGCAGCAACAATAACACCGAAATAACAACATTAACAACGAGCAGCACATAAGCAGAAAAATAAACACCCAAAAAGAACACACACACAAAAAAAACCCCAAACAAACAAAAACAACAACAAATTCACAAACAAACACTAACAGCAGCTACAGCAATAACACTAATAACACAACGAGAATAACAAGGTAATTTCCTAGTTTGGGTTTTTATAAATTCAGAGACATGTTTTAGCGTTATTGCACGCTCGATTTGCAATGCAGACATATGAGGAATGGTCTGCCGCATGTGATCCACTTTTCTTGAACCAGATTAAACAAAACGACGCGATATGACCCATAATCATGAACACTTCTTCTCCGTTCGTGGGCTATAACTCCCACATTTACTTGTATGTACGCGAGTGGGCTTTTACGTGTATGACCGTTTTTACCCAGCCATGTAGACAGCTATACTCCATTTTCGGGGGTGTGCATGCTGGGTATGTTCTTGTTTCAATAACCCACCGAACACTGTCATGGATTACAGGATCTTTAAAGTGCGTATCTGATCGTGTATACACACGACTGAGGTTCAGACACAAGCAGGTCTGCACATGATTGTGTTGACCTGGGAGATCGGAAAAATTTCCACCCTTTACCAACCAAGCGCCGTAACCGAGATTCGATCCTGGGACCCTCAGATTGAAAGTTGAACGTTTTAACCACTCGGCTATTGCGCCTGTCCATCTATATGAACATGGACCCATACCTGTCGTCTCAAGCCGCCATGAAGTGACTTTAAACTTCGAATGGTTGGGTGGTATATGAATAGAAAGACTTGCTTGCTGTCTGATATGCACAGACTGACTTGAACGCATCATTCAAGACTATTCTGTAGATCAAGCGAGATGGATGCACATTCATATAGCTACTGATTCTATATCAAAACAGGGTTGAAAACCGCAGAACATGTGTCATGATTAATATCTACTAATGCCAGTAATGGTAAAATCACTTCGACTTAGCACGAAACTCACCGTTTGAATACGTTAATGGAATTAGGGAAGCCAGACAGGATATTAACCGAGAACAACAGCATTAGCAAACAGCCTCAAACTACCCCCAACCCTTCCCACCCACAACCTCTTTGAGTTTTACCCCGGGGTCATTCTGGGCTACCCATTTCTACAGGTTTAATCAAACGATTGTTTAAAAAACAAACAAACAAACAGCAACAACAACAAAAAACAAAAACAAAAAACGGGAAGGGGTCGTTCTTGGCTAGCCGTTACTGGACCCCCACTCCCTCCTCTCCAATTTAACGAAAGCAAACGTGTGTGGGGGTGGTGGTAGTGGTGTTGGAATGGGAGTTCTACTTTGATATCCTATATTTGTATTTGCATTTGTATTTCTCTTTTTATCACAAAAGATTTCTCTGTGTGAAATTCGGACTGCTCTCCCCAGGGAGAGCGCGTCGCTACACTACGGCGCCACCCATTTTTTTATTTTTATTTTTTTCCTACGTGCAGTTTTATTTGTTTTTTTCTATCGAAGTGGATTTTTCTACATAATTTTGCCAGGAACAACACTTTTGTTGCCGTGGGTTCTTTTACGTGGGCTAAGTGCATGCTGCACACGGGACCTCGGTTTATCGTCCCATCCGAATGACTAGCGTCCAGACCACCACTCAAGGTCTATAGGCGGCTGAGCCGTGATTCGAACCAGCGCGCTCAGATTCTCTCGCTTCCTATGCGGACGCGTTACCTCTAGGCCATCACTCTACACAATATATATTGATTCTGACTGGGCCAAATTTATCCCCTGGAATCATTTCAACCAGCCAAACTAGCCCAGAATGACCCCCATATTTATACGAGGAGGGGAAGGGGGACGGGTAAAATCCAGCTAGGGTGGTGGGCGGGGCGGGGGTGGGGGTAATAAGTTCTGACTCTGTGAAGTTTATCCCCGTGGTTTATTCCAAGCTAGTCCACACAGATTCCGGGGCTGATCCGGACGTGCCAAATTTGACACAGTGGAAAAACCAGCGTGGGTACAAACAGGTTGCTACAACGGTGACACAACTCAACAGTAACAACAAGAGATGACTCACAATCGAAGGCGAATTCAGCATGTTCGCTGTTGTCCACTGCAAGCGCCACAATCCGTTTGAAGACGTTATCAATGGTCGTTTGTCTCATCGCCTTTATTGCTTCATTGTCTGTGTTGCTTGCCCTCCCCCATACCCGTCCCGCCCCCGTCCTTAAAAGGGTAAAACAAGAAAATATTATCAAAAAAGTTGACTGCACTTAAACAAAAAGCTTCAGCTTCAAGTAGAAACTCTAACCAACCTCCGTTAGCTGTAAATATCCAAAGAATAACAAACTAAGAGATCGAAAGAGAAAAAAAAAGGAAAAGAGTATCTATCCAGGGCTCTGCTCGCAATGTAGAACTAAAAAAGTAGATTCTCTGCCCCGAGAACAGCACTCAAAACCTAAATTCTCTGCCAAAAGTTAAGAACTCAAAGCTTAAATTCTCCGCCCCAGGTTTAGAACTCAAAGCCTAAATTCTCTGCATCGAGTTCAGAACTCAAAACCTCTATTCTCTGCCCCAAGTATGACTCAAAACTGAATTCTCTACCGCAAGTATAGAACTCAAAACTTCAATTATCTGTCCCAAGTTGGTAACTAAAAATCTTATTTGTCCCAGACTCTCTTCTCAGAGTATAAAACTCAAAACCTAATTTGCCCCAAACTCTCTGCCCCAAATATAGATCTCAAATCCTTTTTGCCTACTCTGCCCAAAGTGTAGAACTGAAAACCCATCACGACCTCCCAATCTCCGCCTCAACTTCAAAACTCAAAACCATGTTTGCTTCAAACTCTGCCACAAGAATAGGGCTACAGCTCAAAACCTAACTGCCCCAAACTCTCTACTCATAGCACGTAACTCAAAACTCGATTTGCCCCAAACTCTCCGCTCACTATAGCCTACATAACTCGAGTCCTAATTTGCCACAAACTCTCTGCCCAAGTCCAGAACTGAAAACCTAAAGTTGTCACACAAGCTCTCCACCCCAAGTACAATACTCTAACCCTATTTTGCCCCAAACCCTCTCTGCTCCCTTGCACAGAGCAAAAAACAAAAACAAAGTGAAAAAGACCTTGGCATAACTTTTGATAGACTATCATTTGACATACATATACAGAATACAATAAATAAAGCCAACCAGATGATAGGAATAATTAAGAGAACATTTACCTATTTAGATAAAGATATATTTCTTAAACTGTATGAAGCATTGGTTAGATCACAAGTAGAATATGGTAATATTGTGTGGCACCCATACCTCAATACACAATCTATAGCTGTAGAAAGGGTACAAAGATGAGCAACTAAGTTATTAAAAGAATGCAAATCTATGAGCATTCAACAGAGACTTATATACTTAAATCTGCATTCATTAAAGGGTAGAAAGCTAAGAGGGGATTTAATGGAAACATACAAAATGTTAAATTGCTATAATGAAGTAAATGTGAATAATATTTTTAGAATGTCAGATTATGAGAGTACAAGAAATTCAATGATGAAAATTTGTAAAGAGTACTGTAATACTAACCGAAGGAAAAATTCATTAGCTAATAATATTGCACAAATATGGAATGCACTACCCATCGAAACTAAACGTGCACAAAATACTAATGCGTTAAAAAATCTCCTTGACATGAACATCAGTTTAAAAGAAAAATCTATTGACTTTGACGAGTGATTTACAGTACATGTAAAAGACAACATATAATGTATATGTATCCCAAAAATAAAAGGAGACCAATATGGAAGGGGATATAAAAAAGGCCGTGAGGCCTAGGCAGTCAAATGCCAGTTCATACACTACTGCTACTACTACTACTAAAACAAAACAAACAACACCTCTGAATTCCAGAGTCGAATTTACTCTGAAATACTCCTGTCGGCACAGAACTGAAAAAACAAAGGAAAGCAAAAACAAGCCAATAACAACAGAAAACAAGAGAGGCAAGGCCTTCAAGACTCACTTGTGATACACTTTAAAAAAAATCTAATCGTTAAAATGTGTTCTGTATTTGTAATTATAAAGCTTCGGGTTAAAAAAAAAAAAAAAAAAAAAAGAAAAAAAAGAAAAAGAAAAAAAAAGAGAAAAAAAGAGAGAAAAAAAGTCCTAACCAGTTTCGAACCCCGCGTGTTCGGGTGAGAAGAAACTGTCTTATCCATTTTCCCATTACACCATCGTGGCTCCTTAACTGACGTTCTAAAATTTAATATTTGAACATACCTTTTTAAAGGGCAATGAATCAATTGCGGTATTGGCAGTGAGAACGCTGTTTAAATCATATTATTCTGGTGTATCTTGGGCATTCAAAAAATCTTTAAGGGCAATAAAAATTCTTTTTAAGTCCGCAGTAAAGGAGACGTGGCTATCGCAGCAATCACACTGCAACATTCAGCCGTTTTCTCTAGATCTAGATAGATGTACAGGTTTAGTTACACTCGCCGGGAATGTAGTACGACACGGTCGATTCAGTTTCTCTTTTATGTTAATTCTAGTTTTATAGTTTTTAAAGTTGGTATGAAAATTTAGTGTTTTGTTAAACTAATAACATGTACAGCCAAGTACAAGTATGTCTAAACGTCGTATGAAATGAAAAGGATTTCATTTTGAGAAAAGTCAAGACTGGAAACTTTTACGTTTCACCAATTCAATGGTATTAACTCGCATGGTTTACAATTTTTAACTCTGAATTCCGACTGATTCTGTGGATGTTTTTAAGGCAGTTTGGGGCATAATCCAGTAAGTGATGAGGCATTCACAAATCTTTCTCTGAATAAATATTTAACGGTCTCCTTCTCCAACTTTCCATCACATGTTATCCTGTATTCTCGATTGAATATAGGATTGAACGGGCAGGTCAACAACTTGAAACAAAATGGCGTCGTTCGCGTTAGGGAAGAATATGAGCATGCGCTTTGAATATCCATAAATATGTGTACGCAATTGATTTTTGCCCATGACCTTCAGGGCTTAGATAATAGATCTATAAAGTCCACTCGTCCTATTGATTTTAGTATTTTCCGAAAAAGACCACTTGGGCGAATGAACATAGTGAAAGCCCTGTACACTGAGAGTAAAACACAAAGCTTTTTATGTATTGAGTATAATTTCAAAATGTGATGTTTAAGATCAGAAAGATCAGTTTAAAGCAAATTAAGTCCCCTAGCATTAATTACGTATTAATTTCCCTTCTTTACTATCTGCACCAAAACGTTTGCAAAATAAATATAACCTCCATGCGTAGCAAAAGAAGTTCCTGTTTGAACAAAAAAATGATAACAATGACTGCTCTTGTTGTGTCAGAATATCAGATCAAAGTGCCAGGTTTAGAGAATAAAAAAAACAAAAAAACAAAACAAAAAAAACCAGTAAATGGAGTTTGCATATAATTTGGCTTCTTTTTAATTTTTTCTGGTGCCCATCCCAGAGGTGCAATATTGTTTTAAACAAGATGACTGGAAAGAACTGAATTTTTCCTATTTTTATGCCTAATTTGTTGTCAGCTAACAAAGTATTTGCAGAGAAAATGTCAATGTTAAAGTTTACCACGGACACAGACACACACACAGACAACGCACCGGGTTACACACAAGTGAGTAAAAAATACAGAACAGCCAAACCTGTATCTGGGTGCAGAACCCAGAAGAATTTGCGCAGATCTCAAAACCCTTCTGCTCTCAGTTTACTGTTTCCGAGTCTGTCTGTCCTGACAAAATGATAAGCAGAACCGATATATCGTGATGTCATGCCTTTCTCTGTTCACAGCTTTGACGAAAAAGTCCCTTGAGTTCCGAAGCTGGTCTGTTAGTAGCAGGAGTTTTTAGAAAACATTGTTTTCGCATGGCAAATTCAAAATCAGTCACAGCACGACATATCTTGTTAACGTCACTTTTGTGTTTGACGTCATTCGTTGCTCGAATTGAAGTTTCGGATTACCCATTTTTTTTTAATCATTGAATTTTTTTGTGCAATAGATCAAAACATGAATGAATGCCTTGCAAATGTGGAGTGATGGCATAGAGGTAACGCGTCCGCCTAGGCAGCGAGAGAATCTGAGCGCGCTGGCTCGAATCATGGCTCAGCCGCCGTTATTTTCTCCCCCTCCACTAGACCTTGAGTGGTGGTCTGGACGCTAGTCATTTGGATGAGACGATAAACCGAGGTCCTGTGTGCAGCATGCGCTTAGCCCACGTAAAAGAACCCACGGCAACAAAAGGGTTGTTCCTGGCAAAATTCTGTAGAAAAATCCACTTCGATAGGAAAAACAAACAAAACTGCACATAGGAAAAAATTCAAAAAAATGGGTGGCGCTGTAGTATAGCGACGCGCTCTCCCTGGGGAGATCGGCCCGAATTTCACACAGAGGAATCTGTTGTGATAAAAAAAAAAAAAAAAAGAAAGAAAGAAACAGAAAGAAATACAAAGATAAATCGACAGGTTTCTTACTTTACGTTCGTTCTTTGAATCATTAGAAGAGAGAGAGAGAGAGAGAGAGAGAGAGAGAGAGAGAGAGAGAGAGAGAGAGTTAATTGAGAAGGCCATGTGGTCTACCCATACATGAATTTACACCCATATCCACAAATAGTTCAACACACACACACACACACACACACACACACACACACACACTTTGCATAAAGGGCCAGAACGATCCATTCCTTGCAGTCCATTCTTGTACTTTTACTGAAGACATTCTCAGTGCTTCAGAGGATGATGTCAAAAATATTGCTGCTGAACCATCCTTCCCAACCACTCCACCACTGGAATTCAAAGAACAGTCTGATATAGACCACACGCATCAGCAGAAAAACGACTCGCCTAACTTGTTAAAGAGCGCAGTGTGCTCTCATATGGAAAGCAATTAGAAAAATTATGTAAAAAAAATTATACAGATGGTTCTGTTCTTGATGACAGAAAAACGGGAGCGGCTTTTATTATACCAGAATGGAACTGCGAGCAAATGTATCACTTGGGTAAACATTACTCCATCTTTACTGCTGAACTAATAGCCATAGAAATGGCTTTAAATCATATCAAAAATATTTCTAAAACTGATAGTCAAATACTCCTTTGTGTAGATTCAAAATCAGTGTTACATGCTCTTAGACATCCAAATGAAAAACAACAACAACAAACAAACAAACAAAAAAACAACAACAAACAAACAAAAAACCCAAAACAAAACAAAAACAAACAAACAAACAAAAACGCGTTTTGAGATAACAACCAAAATAAAACACATTGTACATCTTTTGTCGATCAAAGGCAATAATATAACTTTCATTTGGGTGCCTTCACACTGTGGGATTTCTTCAATTGAGCGGGCAGATCAGGCTGCCAGAAAGGCAGCGCGCAATTGAGAAGGCTCAGTCCTTCTCAGAATACCATTAGATTTACAAGAATGTTATAGATGTATTAAGAAAGTCTCCCTTTATTGACTTAAAACAGGCTAAAAGATTCAGATTGCCAATATTACCGCCATTGTATTAAGGCAGTTTCAGCGAGCAACCCCAAGGCTTTCTTGAATAATCTATCTGTCTCTCAGTCAACACCGATTATAAGTTTAATTTATCGATTTCGTTTAAATGCCATGTGAACAAAATATTGCAAAAACATACAATTACAGTGTTTATGCGGAAAAGAAGTAAATGTCTATCACATTCTTGTCGAGTGTCCAAGAACAAACCAACTCGTCTTTAACTCAGTCAGTACGGCCAGTCCTCTCTTCTCCTCTGCACAGACCGCTCGGATGTCCAGTGGGTGTCTCAATGACCCAACATTTAGCTTCCGTCGTCAGAATTGTGGTATTCTTTGTCAACATTCACCTCTTCAGTATAAGAGCCTTCCGCTTGCAATATTTTGATGATGGTAATTGGAGTGAAACGCTGTTAACGTCGTCTCTTTCGCCGTTCGTATGGAGAGAGTTAAAAAGCTCCACAGAACACGTACAGTAAATCGGGGCAAGAGGCCCCCCTTAAGCGAGAAGTCCGATTTCTCTTCTCGTTGAAGCCACAACACTCGAAACCAATTGTAAACGATAGAGGACCAACCACGCTACAACACATCCCAAGTAATCGAAAATTGAAACAATTATACGTAAGAGGTGATCAACTAAATATTTTTTTTTGGCCTTCTTGTCCCATACGTGGGGCAAAAAGTCCTCGCGTGAGGGGCAAAGCGCCTAGTGTGGGCGTTTTGCCCCAGCATTTCGGGCGTTTTGCCCCTCGATCTAATTACAAATTTAATGCTCAAAAAGGTACGAATCACGATTCATTTAGATTGTAACTGGCCTACTTTAATAAATTGGCAATGCTTATAGCTTTATTCATTACTCTCTCTCTCTCTCTCTCTCTCTCTCTCATCACTGTCACACAACCTTCATTCTTTCAGCTTATCACTCCACCTCACATGTAATCACATAAGCACGCTCTTAGTCTAGACAATTGTGTTATAATCACGCCAAAAGCAAATCCTACAATAAAAATGATCAAAACTGGTTGCAGACCTCCCCCTCCCCCTCACTGTCTATCTGTCTCTCTGTGTGCAAGCCTGAGAATCCGGGTTTGTAAATCAATCAGTGTCACTAAAATCGCAGTTAGGACATACAAATTTGACAAATTTAGGGGTACGTTCTTCATGCACCCATTGGAGGCACATATAAATTGCTGCACCACACCTCACGAGGAATTGTGCGACTGTATGGCTGAGGACAGTATATGTATAAGCTTATATCACAGATTGACATAAGTTTACAGTTGGACCAACAGCAAAGTGAGAGCTGTATTACCAATGGTTTCTCCAATGCAATGGGAACTCACTTACAGCTTAGTCTTTTGTGAAAGACTATGACTCTCAAACTAGGAGGCAAAACTGCACTGGCACTTAGTGCTGCAGCCTTGGGCTAGTGGGCCTTTGGTCCCAACTCCGGCTATCCTACAACCCTTTTGATCGAGAGGGTGGGGATGTAACTTGGGCAAGACACTCTCCGCTGTAATAAAGTTCTGGCCCAGATAGTCTGGACAGCTGTTACCCCCTCTGCTGTTCTGATGGTCACAGTCGAAAACAACTGACTATCACACATGGCTGACGACATATTAAACAGGACCAATCCTTTTCTTCCTCGTTCACCTCTTCCAGTTTTCTTTTGGCGGTTCTTCCAGATTTCTTCCTTGTCTCAACCGTGCTGCACTGCTGTTTAGGTGACATTTATTTCCTGGAGGAGTTGCAGTGCCATCTACAGTCATTCACCAGAAAGTTTCAGGTCAAGACCTGTGTCAGGCAAAACTGCCTGTTTATGTTTTTATTCCTACTTGTCTTTGATTGTATTCTGAAAACATTAACAGAACAGAGAAGAAACAATGGACACTATGGAACCAAATGGATGACCTGGACTTTCCGAATGATCTTTCCCTGCTGCCCATAACAAACAGGAGAAGCGGACATCACATCACCTCATGTAGGCCTCAATATCCACAGGGAACAGGACGAAGATCACGAGAACAAATGCAACCAGTGCTGAGCTAGTTACACTCGAAGGTAAGATACTGGATGAGGTGCAATCGTCGACAAGCAGGACGACGCAGATACAGATGTCAAAGCAAGCATTGTCGAGGCCAGAGCAGCTTTAATACAGCTCATGAATATATATTCATCAACAGCTGTCTGGGAAGAATCTGCAAGATCCACTGGCAACACAAGGTCAGCAACGTCGACCTATGGAAGAAGACACTATTGTCAGCTGAAAGGATCTGGAGGAAGAAACTGAGGATGGATCAGGCAAACGCTACAACGAAAATCATCGTCAAGCATCACCAGACAGGCCCTAAAATAGAACCACCAAAGGAAGGAAAAGATATGCTGACCGAGAAACAATTGACGAAGACACCTCCAGGCAGGCACCAAGAAGATCCTTACCTCGTGTCAGACAGAGGCAAGGACACAGCTAGGATAGGGGATTATGGAGGTCTGTTGTTGACGGCCTACACTCCAGAAGAGATGAAAGGCCTCAGTCGTCTTTGCCTGTTTCTCGAGAATGTTTGGTTTGTGCGGTGGAGATGTTATGATGGTCGCTGATTCTGCTTTTCTGTATACCCACGGGCCTTTAAATGTCAGTTTTTGGAGATGAAGAATGGCTCTGACCTGCTGAATGGACCACTAGGAAGGCTCAGATGCTACATGTGGTTATGGGAATGGGCAGCCATTTGTTGATTGTTCTGAAGGCGGTGTATCTGCACGTAACCCTCCTCTCTTCTCTCTCTCACACACGCACGCATGCATGAATGCACTTTGCCTTTACGGTGCAACAAACTACCTTTGAACAGCACTGCTCGCGTTGGGAAACCATGGTGAACTCATTATTTGTCCAGTGCTACAGATGCGAAATGAAAGACGTATGCCTTTTGAATCCGCCCAAGATACACTCTTGAGTAAACATGTATGTTCCCCTCTATCATGACAGATTCCCTTCAAATTTCAAAATCCAGTCGTTCTGCTCAAACTCATCGGATGGTAGCATTATTAAATTAGGAGTATATACAACTGCAAGGTTACCTCTAGCAATAGAGGTAAAAACTGAATGTTTCGTTTTTATATTTTGTATGCATGAATGCACAAGTACAGCAGTGCGCATTAAACTATCAAGAAAAACACTTGCAGAAGTCAGAGAGAAGCACAAAGAAAGACCGAGTTCACCATCTTTTCCAAATCACAGGGGGCAAAACGCCCAGTGAAGGGGCAAAAGGCCCACTGGTAGGCGCCTTGCCCCAACATCTTGTGGGCGTTTTGCCTCAGTTTGACAACACTTAGAATTTCCAGGAAAAAGCAAAGGAGATAAATCGGTTTCAACGCTACGATTCAATGGCTGACATTCCTTTTACCGAACATTACTATCGAATTTTGCTTTGACTGAAGAACAGACACTGGTATCGAAATTTCATCAGCATGGGTTTTACAAAAATCAAAGTGAAAACAATCAAATGCATGTGGAAAACATAGCTGACTTCTGAGTGGCCTCCGTGTTGGGGTGTGTTTTTCTGGCTATCAAGCGGAAACGGTAAAAGTGTCATTGGCTCGCTGTGTACCATGATCGCCGATATTTTGGGGGTGGGCGTTTGACCCCGACTGGGCTTCTTGCCCCGAATTACCCTTTTAGTCCTTAAAAGATGTTTTGAATAATTATCCATTACTTCGACAATTTTCTGAATGTTTGAATCAAAGTCCAGTTGGTATCTACCTTTGATTGATTATGTTTGTTGTAATGAGCATGCTTTATCCTGTTACAGGAATGTTTGAGACAGTTATACTTTTACTCTCAGAAAGTCCAGTCTTTCGCAGCTCTTCCTTTTAACCTCTGACGCTTTCCCTGTTTCAGTTATCCCACCACCTCTTTTCATCACCCGCAACCCCAACGCGCACGCATACACAAACTACATCCCCCCCCCCTTTCCCCCGTCTGATAAGTAGTGAAAAGACGTTAAACTAAAGAAAGAAAACACAGACACACAGACAGACAGACAGACAGACGGGCAGACAGACACAGACATACACACACACGCACGCACACACACACACACACACACACACACACACACACACACACACACACACACACACACCAGGTTTATCTTACCATGCAAGAAAACATTAACCTTCTTGTTAAATGGACTAAACTTAACCATATGGCTCTTCATCCTAATAAAACTAAATTTATGATAACCAGTAGGCAAAAACGGCAAAAACTATCTAAAAATTTACCTATCCTTTACATTTCTGACGTAAAGGTTGGAGAAGTTGCAAATCACAAGGTTCTAGGAATAACAATTGACAATAACCTATCTTGGTCAAATCACATAGAAAGTTATAGGAATAACAATTGACAATAACCTATCTTGGTCATATCACATAGAAAGTCTAACCAAAACCATTGCTTCGAAGTTATACCAGTTGAAAAAAATAAAAAATTTCCTTACCATGCATGCCAGAAAATTATTCTTTTATTCATACATTCAGTCCAGTATTGATTACGCTTCCACACTTTGGGATTCAGCAAGCAATAACGTACTAAAACCATTGATTAGTATCCATGAAAGAGCCGTAAAACTAACCATTGACAAATCTTCAACACTGACAGAAACTGATTACAAACAAAGAGGCATCCTTCCACTCAAGGCTAAACTGTTATATAACAAAGGACTCTTCATGCACAAAATCCTTCATGACAACGCTCCATCCTATCTGACAAATATGTTTACTTTTAATGATTATCGACATTCACATAGGATAAACCTTCCATTTACAACGATTATCTTATGTAAATCAAGCCTTGCATATTCAGGGGGCTGGTTATGGAATCATATCCCAGAAAATTTAAAAACTGAATCAAATTTCCAAAAATTCAAATCTAACTTACATACATACCTGATGAATCTTTCAAATTTGACACCTCTATATCCTAAAATGTACTGATTATGTTTCAATATCATTCATATTTCATATATATATATATATACAATATGATAATTGCCATGAATTCACATCCCATGTTCCAACTATCGGTGTCTGTCAATCTGTCTCTCCTTCTCCCTGTTATCATCATCATCATCATCATCATCCTCTTCTTCTTCTCTTTTTTTCCCTACTCTAATAATCATTTCATTTTATAATGATTTGATCTTTTCAATGATAATATGTGTCGTTGCGTCGTACTTAGGTTGTGTACACGCGCTTTATTTTCATGTGTAATTGTGTGTGTGTGTGTGTGTGTGTGTGTCTGTGTGTGTCTGTGTCTATGTGTCTGTGTGAGTGTTTTGTCATTTCTTTTTTCTTTTTCTTTTTTTCTTCTTCTTCTTCTTCTTATGTTTTTTTTTCGCTTTTCCTTCTTTTTTGCCCTTGAAGGCTGGATGTAAAAAAAGCAGCTGTGCTTACTCCACTACCCTCGTGAAATATAAGTGCGTTTCGTTTCGTCTCTTTCTCTCTGTCTCCGTCTCTGTCTCTCTCTGTCTCTGTCCCTCTCTCTCTCTCTCCCTCTCTCTCTCTGTCCCTCTTTCTCCCTCTATTTCTCTCTCTCTCTCTCCCTCTCTCTCTCTCTCCCTCTCCCTCTCTGAGCAAACAAGAGGCCACACAACGCGGTCGTTGTCTTATATTCTTTTGCAGAGCTCATGTTGATCAATTTTGTTTGGTCAGTTTGATTGGGAATTATTGTTTTATGTTATTTATACCAGCCCTTTCAGTATGGAGCCAAGCCTATGATCTGAGTGAAACATCCGCATTCGTAATGTCTGTAATTTCACCGGTTGCTACTTGCAACAATAAAGCATCAGTAGAGTTCTCGAATTCCATTGTAATGCCTCAGCCCACCCCAAATTTCCATCGGATCCACGAAATTTATAATAGTTAAAGGTTAAAGGTCCCATAGTCTTTACGGTCATCGGGGCGGTGAATTGATATCCATTGAGTCTAAGGCAGGGCATAGGAAGACAGTGAATTGATATCCACTGTGTGTGGGGCAGGGCATAGGAAGGCAGTGAATCGATATCCACTGTGTCTTGGGCTGGGTATAGGAAGGCAGTGAATTGATATCCACTGTGTCTGGGGCTGGGTATAGGGAGGC
>JAAQRG010064373.1:0-32113 GCA_011634625.1 Babylonia areolata | reverse complement strand
ATATATATATATATATATATATATATATATATATATTACAACCTTTAAAATGAACATATAGAATTCTCTTATATGAAAATCTGTTATGTTTATTGCTGTTTTTTGTGTTTTTTTGTTGTTTTTTTAATTGAGTAATGTTAAATGCTTTTATGGAGAGTGAGTGATTGTCTTCGTTCGTTTTGCAACACCTGATGTAATTTCAAGTTATTCGTGTTCAGTAGATTTCTTATCATCGATATCAATAACAGCATCACCTTTCCCCACCCAGAACCAGTCACCCACGGAGCTGTGGCCAAACAAAGGAGCACCACGAGTTGTAGTCGGGAGTGACTAGCAATACGTTTTGCCTGTCCTCGCTTTGCACACAGCACGTGACTCTGTTCACATTCCGTGACGGTGTGTCTGTTCTGATGGCTCGGGAAAGCCTTGTCTCTGTGTGTGTGTGTGTGTGTGTGTGTGTGTTGCTGCAGCGAGCAAGTGACAGTGAAAGGTCATTTTGTGGAATTGAGTTTGGCGGTCAGCGGTGGTGTTACTTTTGAAGTGAGGTTTGAAGAGGTTTGAAAGAGGAGTGCCAGTAATGACTGGGGGTGGGGGTGGGGGGTGATGGGGGAGATGAGGGTCGTGGATGAAAAGGGAAGGAGGTAGGGGAGGAAGAGAGAGAGAGAATGATAGTGTGTGAACCATCTTTCTACCTCTCTCTCTTTCTCTCTCTCCCGCTGTTTTAGAAATGAGTTATAATAAATGATTCTAAAGCATCTAGGAATTTGACAGATCAGCACACAGACATGCAAAATGGAAACTCAAAATCATAGCAATTTCTATTTGTTTCCAGTTGGAATGACATCACATCTTCATTCAACCTTCACATTGAAACACTGTTAACCATTAATTAATATGTGCATGCGTGAGAGTGTAAGTGTACACAAGTGTCAGGAGAGTTCTGTGCATGTGTGTGTGTGTGTGTGTGTGTGTGTGTGTGTTGTGTGTGTGTGAGGGGGAGGTGGGGGTGCAGGGAGGAGGTGAGTTAGAGGATGAGGTATGTGAGTGTATGCATGCCTACACTGTGGGAGCAACAGGATATTGGAACGTATATATTGTATATATATCTTTGTATATATGTGTGTGGGGTTGGGGGTGGGAGATATGGGCGTGTGTGTGTATGCTTGTACAAGTAAGCGTTCATCTCTGTGTGTGTGTGCGTGTGCGTGTTTGTGTGTGTGTGTGTGTGTGTGTGTGTGTGTGTGTGCCGTGGAAGCTGCGATACATAGACTAGAAATGAGTGTGTGGAGGAGGGGGTAGAGGAGGTGCAGGAAAATTTGTGGTGTGTGTGTGTGTGTGTGTGTGTGTTGGAGCTCATGTACGTTTATATGTATTTGACTGTGCTTTCATATCTGTGAAACTGCGTTTTTGGGGCATATCTGTTATGCATGTGTGGGTGTATGTGTGAATGTGTGTCTTCATGTTTTATATTTATTTGCTTATTTATCATCATTGTTGTCTTATTTATTTAATTATTTATTTATCATTGTTATTATTTTATCATTATTTTCATTACTACTATCTTTTTTATATCATAATTATTATTTATTTATTTATGTATGTACGCTTATCTTTTTTTCTTTTTTTTCTCAAGGCCTGACTAAGCGCGTTGGGTTACGCTGCTGGTCAGGCATCTGCTTGGCAGATGTGGTGTAGCGTATATGGATTTGTCCGAACGCAGTGACGCCTCCTTGAGCTACTGAAACTGAAACTGAAACTAACCATTAATTTTCCCTTCACTGTGTGAACATATGCACCAGTTCACATAGTCAATGGCACTGAGCTGATGCTCACCCCAGCAAACAATAGTGTGCGATTAACGTGCTCTGACACTGTATTCCCTTACTGGGATGTGCATAACAATGGCGAACTCCAAAACAGACTGTCCTGAAAACCAGTGTCATTTTGCAGATCACCAACAGCTTCAAACAGATTTGAGAACGATCACCATCGAACTTCCAAAAATAAAGCGTCTGTATGACAGCAACTGGGAGAGTCATTGTGGAGCGAGGTCTGGTTGTCATCGTACAAACAGCACGTGCCCTCATTTACATACCTGTGATGGGTGACTGCGGAAATTCAGTTTGCTGGTCGTATCACAAAGAGTGCAGTGGAGGCCAAAACGGGATCTCTGGAAACCATTAGTGAAACGTCATTTTCGGAAATGAATATGCTGATGGACATTGTTTTCTCTGGTGGGCGGGGGTGGCAAGGTAGAGAGGGGTTTAGAGTGAGGGTGGTGGTGGGACGTTTTGAGAAGAGAAACAGAGAGAGAGGTGGAGAGGAGAGTTGTGAAGGGGACTGAAATATATAACGAATTTCCGTTCAGATTGTCATTGTCGATCTCTGTACACAGGTTGCACGTCACTGCCTTTCCTCGAGCAGCAACTGGCTTTGTTTTATCTGGACCTTACTATACTGACCATCTGTACATCATTGCTGATCACTTCCGTTTCTTTGGAGGGATAGGAGTTTCAAACTGCACTGGAATACTTTTTTTTTTCTTTCTTTCTTTCTTTGGTTTTGCTGTCCCATGAGCCCCACCGTTTCAGTGGCATTCATCCAACACTGCTCATTCCTAATCCCCGACATACAGCAATACTTGGGTTCATCTGTTGCGTTCCCAGTGTTAGCGTTTCACCAATCGCCAGAGGGACACACTCCAGAGAAGAACCTGCAGTGCTGCTGAGTCACTTCGGTGGTGTTCAATAGTGCTTGTTCTGCTTTTATGTACTTAGGACTATTAAGCCCCCTACTGACGAGAATGATAGCTACAGAGCCAGACTGAGTGAGCGTCCCCCCCAGAGTGGAGACCGCCACCACGTCCCTCCAACAACAGCCTTCCATAAATCCGACACCAAAGACATTGACAGGACTCACCACAAGCATGGAAGTAGAGGGGTGTCAAAACTGAGGTCACCGTGAGAGCAGGGCTTGAAAGGGCTGGGATACTCTTTATTTATTGTGTCTATGGAATATATATATATATATATATATATATATATATATATATATATATATATATGTATAATTATATGTACATACTTGTGTGTGGGTGTTGTATGGCAGTAGATTCTTCCATTTATCCTGGAACGGAATGCCATATATAGTTCTAACACACATTACTTAATTTTAGAATAGCAATAAACATATGAGATATTCATGTTAAGCATTGTATGTGTTCACTTTAAAAGATTGTAACTGATAATCATCATAAGGATGTTGAAAGACACATACCACTAAGAAAGCACATATATTGCACATGCATTTGCACGTTCTCACATCATGACATTTTTAGTTTGACACTGCTAAAAATTGCTTATAATAGAAATCAAAACAAAGTACAACTTGTTATGCACATTCATTCGCGCGCACGCGGGCGCCCGCACACACACACACACACACACACACACATGCACACACACACACACACACACACACACACACACACTCCTAAGAGCACAAGCACGTGCATGTCGCCCCTCGTGAAACGCTACAATGGAGAGAGGACGGATGCGGGGGAGAGAGGACCTTTTCTCCAGCTTCACCCTGGGGTCTTCACAGTCAGTGGGATCATGTTTACCATCTCTCGTGAACTACTGGACAGCTCATTGACAGTCCCTTGATGGCTGGCTGTAGACCAAACAAACAAAAAGCATCCATTTGCATATCAAACAACAGAGGGCAGAAATAGTGTCTTGCTTAGTGCAATCAATTTATGTAATTGATTTTCGAAAATGAGGTCATTGTAATGTGATGTTGGGCTCTGGGGGGCGATGGGAGAGTAAAGAGAACGGACGAATGAAGAGAAGTGAAATATATGTAGTTAAACCACTTATACACTAAATTCCGCATCGGTTACTCGGCACGGTTCCCCTGTGCGACTGACAGCCAGACAGCAAAACATTAGTTGCAGTCCTGTCCCCTCCATGAGGTGCTCAGGAAGAGGCACTGGCATGACCCAACTCTAGTGACCCGGAGGCTCTAGGCTGTGTGGATGACATGTAGCATACAGCTGCCTTCATTGCAGAGACTGGGTGTCCATCTACCAATGAGAAAAAAGAAGAAAATAAATTATGAAGTTGAGATAGACTGAGAGAGAGAGGGGTAGGGGGGACCTGAAGGACAAGACAAACTTATTTGTTTTCAAGGATAAAAGATAAGCGTTAGTTTGCCTTTTTTCTTTTTGATTCAACCCTCACCCTTAAACAGAGCCTATACTAAGCATTACTTAATTACTAAGTGATAATCTCATAGTTGTAACTGAAAAAAAAATCACATCAGAATGTAAGAATGATACTGTAGGGGAAACAGACAGAGAGGATCGGACAGACCACTGATTTGAGAGACAGAAAGGAAGAAGAGAGAGACACAGACAGACAAATACAGACAGACGCCAGAGACACAGACAGATGAAATGACATGAAACAGAATGAGGGAAAATGGGGGTAAGTTAGTGATGGACAGCAGAGACTAGTGCAAGAGATGTGTGGGTGGGGGACAGGGAGGGGGAACGTAGAGGAGGACAGTGTGGTGGTGACAAAATAACATTCAGAAGCTGATGCTGCGGAAGCGGCTTGTGGCTTTGAAACTTACCGTGGTGCTTGACGCGCACGTGGTCTATGGCAGATTGATCCATGGAATGAAGAAACCAGGGACAAGTTCTTGTTGAGGGGGTGGGGGTGGGGTTCTTGTTCAGGAGAGGACGTGTGCCTTTCCTGGACATGCATCCTTTTGTGATCAGAGACCAGACAGAGGATAATCCCACCACTGAAAGGTGGATAAAAATGTACCGATTAGTGTGGACAACAAAGACATTGAGGCCGCAGTGCAGAAGGAAGGAGTGGAGATATGGTCCTCGTTTCGTGATGAGCTAGCGAGGAACCCTGACATTTTCGAGACTAGCCGCAGGGTTGTGTTTACGACTACGCCGAACACACCTCCGAGACCAGTTCTTGAAAACTTGTGGCGTTCACAGCGGCACTGTATCACAAGGAACAGTGAGCGCACCAGCGATGCAAAGAAATTCAAAGAAACTATATCCCTTTTTTTGCACATTTTTTAAACAATAAATAACGAAAAGTGCTTTGGTACACTGACTGGCTGTCCTTAGAAGGACAGTAGTGTTTCACTTCTTCAGAAAACAAAACTTACACATTGCGTATTTGCAAAAACATTCATGACAAATGATGTCACGTCCCAAATCAATGCTCAGTGGTCTGGAAGAGAATTTTGTAATGCAGGTACTAACAGATACAATGGACTTATCGTTCTCATTCCCAGTCTTAAACAGAGACAACATTACTGATAAGAGTTCTACATGACTATAGAACAACTATCATAGCTATTTGATATGCATCAAACTTGACTGTTGACAAATAAGCATTCATAACCCATCTCGGCAACTTACTGCACAATTATGGCTGCGACCACGTGTGGGTTCTCGTTGATTTTAAAACAGCAATAAACCCTCAAGGTAATACAGCACATTGAGGTTCCAGAAGCATGCACACAACATGAAGACTTCAAAAAACGACTATGCTTCGTCACACCCAAAGGCCATTTTGGACAGGTAGGTTTACAATTTCGTTTTGAGTTGGTGAGTGACGAAGATCAAGAGGAAGATAATTCCAGACATAAGGTACTTGATACTGTAAAGCACTTGACCAAACTAGTTGAAGAGTCTCTGAGGACTCGAAGGGACTTTCCTCCAGAAGACCTACAAGAACGGGAATGGGTGTAGATATGAAGGACTGAAGATAAGTAAACTGGGACAGAACTTTGGAAGGGGCGATGAGCCAATATGCCTGAATTCTGTTCTTGACGGGCAACCAGTGAAGTCGACGTAAGAGAGGGGTAACGTGATCCTTTTTTGACTTTTTGAGAATGACTGGCAGCAGTGTTCAAGAACATCTGAAGGCGTTATATCGAATCAGAGGGCAAACCAGCGAGTAGTGAATCGCAATAGTCAGTGTGACTGAGGATCAAGGAACAGATAAGCTGAGTGGTTACATCAACATTCAGTAACGGTTGAAATGTACGGATTTTTCTCAGTTGAGACTTTGCAGTTTTACATGAATTACTGACATGGTCGTGCCTGGACAAAGCTGATTCAAAATATGCACATGCCAAGGTTCCTGGCATAGTTTTGAAAGTTGTCATCAGCATTTCAAGACAGTCAAGGTATGGTCCGAAATATGACTACAGCCCAGACCTAGAGCCTACAAGCATGGCTTCTGTCTTGACGTCATTGAGTCCGAGCTTGTTAGTCAGTATCCATTCCTTCACTGCAACAATGCAATGTTCACGCTTTCTCGCAATCCTGCGCTTTCTCCCACTTTGATTGTGGTCGTTCATCTCCCACGCTTTCTCTCCATTGCGAGAAAGCCTGGGGGACCTCAACGCTATCTCGCAATGTTGGAGAAAGCATGGGGGACCTCAACGCCATCTCGCAATGTTGGAGAAAGCATGGGGGACCTCAACGCCATCTCGCAATGTTGGAGAAAGCCTTGGGGACCTCAACGCTATCTCGCAATGTTGGAGAAAGCATGGGGGACCTCAACGCTATCTCGCAATGTTGGAGAAAGCCTAGAAAAAACGTTAGTGCCTAGCTGACTGATAAAGAACACGTTAGTGCCTTGCTGAATGATTAAAAACACGTTAGTGCCTAGCTGACTGATAAAGAACACGTCAGTGCCTTGGTACACTGATAAAGAACACGTTAGTGCCTAGCTAACTGATAAAGAACACGTTAGTGCCTAGCTGACTGATTAAAAACACGTTAGTGCCTAGCTGACTGATAAAGAACACGTTAGTGCCTAGCTGACTGCTTAAAACACGTTAGTGCCCAGATAACTGCTTAAAAACACGTTAGTGCCTAGCTGACTGATTAAGAACACGTTAGTGCGTAACTGACTGATAAAGAACACGTTAATACTAAGCTGACTAATAAAAAACACGTTAGTGCCCATCTGAGTCAGATTAAAACATGTTAGTGCCTAGCTGACTGCTTGAAAACACGCTAGTGCCTAGCTAAATGCTCAAAAACATGTTAGTGCCTAGCTGACTGATAAAGAACGCGTTAGTGCCCAGCTGACTGATAAAGAATACGTTAGTGCCTTGCTACACTGATAAAGAACACGTTAGTGCCTAGCTGACTGATAAAGAATACGTTAGTGTCTTGCTGACTGATAAAGAACACGTTAGTGCCTTGCTGACTGATAAAGAACACGTTAGTGCCTTGCTACACTGATAAATAATACGTTAGTGCCTAGCTGACTGATAAAGAATACGTTAGTGTCTTGCTGACTGATAAAGAACACGTTAGTGCCTTGCTGACTGATAAAGAACACGTTAGTGCCTTGCTACACTGATAAATAATACGTTAGTGCCTAGCTGACTGATAAAGAATACGTTAGTGTCTTGCTGACTGATAAAGAACACGTTAGTGCCTTGCTGACTGATAAAGAACACGTTAGTGCCTTGCTACACTGATAAATAATACGTTAGTGCCTAGCTGACTGATAAAGAATACGTTAGTGTCTTGCTGACTGATAAAGAACACGTTAGTGCCTTGCTGACTGATAAAGAACACGTTAGTGCCTTGCTACACTGATAAATAATACGTTAGTGCCTAGCTGACTGATAAAGAATACGTTAGTGTCTTGCTGACTGATAAAGAACACGTTAGTGCCTTGCTGACTGATAAAGAACACGTTAGTGCCTTGCTACACTGATAAATAATACGTTAGTGCCTAGCTGACTGATAAAGAATACGTTAGTGTCTTGCTGACTGATAAAGAACACGTTAGTGCCTTGCTGACTGATAAAGAACACGTTAGTGCCTTGCTACACTGATAAATAATACGTTAGTGCCTAGCTGACTGATAAAGAATACGTTAGTGTCTTGCTGACTGATAAAGAACACGTTAGTGCCTTGCTGACTGATAAAGAACACGTTAGTGCCTTGCTACACTGATAAAGAACACGTTAGTGCCTTGCTGACTGATAAAGAACACGTTAGTGCCTTGCTGACTGATAAAGAACACGTTAGTGCCTTGCTACACTGATAAAGAACACGTTAGTGCCTTGCTGACTGATAAAGAACACGTTAGTGCCTTGCTGACTGATAAAGAACACGTTAGTGCCTTGCTACACTGATAAAGAACACGTTAGTGCCTTGCTGACTGATAAAGAACACGTTAGTGCCTTGCTGACTGATAAAGAACACGTTAGTGCCTTGCTACACTGATAAAGAACACGTTAGTGCCTTGCTGACTGATAAAGAACACGTTAGTGCCTTGCTTCACTGATAAAGAATACGTTAGTGCCTTGCTGACTGATAAAGAACACGTTAGTGCCTTGCTGACTGATAAAGAACACGTTAGTGCCTAGCTGATTCGATGACGGTGTTTATATTGTGCTGAGACAGCAGAGCGTACACGGTGAGAAAGGATAAAAGACTTAGAAAGAAAGAAAAAATGAAACTGATTAATTATCTGATAATTAGATAAACAAGTGAATAACTCAATAATGATAATAATAATGATAGTGAGAAGGGGCACGTCAAAACAAAACAACAAATATGCTATCTATCTGCAAAGTGGAATCACAGCAATAACCCACATGAGAGTAAACAACAACAACAAAAACAAAAATAAATAAAATAATAATAATAATAATAATAATAATAATAATAATAATAATAATAATAATAAAACAATTGCAAACGCCACAGCCTGAACACAGTTTAATTTCGTACATGTGCGCGTCAAATAAGTCATGTGATATGTATGTATGTATGTGTGTATGTATGTATGTTCAGACTTGTTGAGAGATTGAATGATATATTTTACTTTGACTGATACATGTTTTTATTTACGTATTTCATTACACCTTCTTTTTGTAGTCTGTTCCAATCGTAATTTCAACAGTTTCAGTAAATTTTCCTCTTGTGCTTTCCCTCGTCGCTGGGTCACTACAGTCCACATGTAAAACAGTGGGTTGAGAGCAGCGTTGAGAGGTGACAGGAACACAACCAGGGTTCCATGGATCTCATCTGATGCAGTGACACCACCTGCTGACATCATTGTGACCAGGCCGAATGAAATCCAGCAAACAGCAGTCATGACAGCCACTTTTCTCATCAGGTGGACTGAGGAATACACTGGCCTCTGTTTGGGGTCCAGTAAAATCCTGCATTTTGGTGTCAGTTTGCAGCTGACAATTTGGTGAGCTACAATCATTATGCTTACGATGATATTGATTGCAACAGTAACATTGAACCACCTGAACTCAGAACTAGACTTGTAACGTTGAAACAAAGACATACGACAAAGACCAGACTGACCTTTGAGGCCCCAGTGTGACAGTCTAGGAAGAAAAGGTATCAAAGACAATGAGACTCCAACAATCCAAATTATCACACAGGTTAATGTAATTGAATACTTATCAAATGCCCAAAACCTGTTTGGGAAATAAAGAACGATAGTATGATACACACTGATGACCAAGACGATTAAAACTGATACCTCACTGGACAGAAAGAACAGAAAACCATTCACTTTACATGTCAAACTTTCGGTCCATGTCTTTTCAAACTGGATGTATTCTCCATATAAAACGTAATTTGCTATCAAGATGATGCCAAGATGACACCCCATACATATATCAGCAAAATGTAGATGGGCAATGGCCATTAGAAAATGCCTTCCAAACAGTTCTTTGAGAATGAATGAAGACATAAAGCAAACCACACTGCCTACGGCAGCAACAACACACACAACCCCGAAGAGATATGTGTGCATTTCTGACGGAATCAATGTTCGGCATGAATGGAATACAACTTGAGGTACTACACATTTTACTTTAGTGGTATGTTCGGGAAGTATATTATCACAGCAAATTCTATAATCTGACGAGAATACGTATTTCAAACAGCATCCCCTTGAGAACAAATCCGAAGGAAAGTTCACCAGTTTATTCTTTCTAATGTCCAATTCAGCCAATGCAGGCATGTTCTTAAAGCCTCTAACTCCAATAGTTTTCAAAGCAGAAACAGACATATTGATATAAACTAAACGGGGTAAGTAAACAGACTCTACATTGTTAAGAAAGCTAAGATGTGTGTTTGACATATCTAACCATCCCAGTGAATAATGAACGTGCTTCAACATTTTACTTTTCATTTCCTGTAAAGAGTTATTTGCTAATGACAATGTTCTCAAATTAGGCAGGCTAAGAAAAACAGTCGTGTCAAACGATCTCAGATAGTTGTTGGTAAGACTGAGAAACTGCAAATTGGCGAGATTCACTCCTGACACATTATATATAGAACAAAAGGACAGACTCAGAGAAGCAAGATTTGCATTGTTCGTGAAATCTGTCAGTGTCATGCCTGATCCTGTGGCATCCACGGAACGAAGTGAAGTGAAAAAATAAGTGGGAAATTTTATATCACACCAGAAAGAATAGCCCTCACACAGACAACCTTCAGGACAGGTCATGTCACACATCAGTTCATCATCATGATGTGGGCACTGACCCCAACCATCACACAGATGATTTCCATGCACACAAACTTTGGAATCTCTACACTGGTAGAGGTAAGGACACGCCACTGTCTCACAATCTAGCTCATCTTCTCCATAGACACAGTCGAAAAATCCATTGCATTGAGTGTAGACTGGAAGACAGTTCAGCCACTCAGCTGTACAACGATAGTGAGTGTCGGGACAAGAGTCTTCAGCTTTCATCTCTTTCTGAGTGAAGTACCCTGTACCATCCAAGTTAATGTGGAATCGTTGCCTGTGAAGGTCCTCTGTGAATAGGGGATGCAACGTTTCTTGTGTTGGACAACCAACCTCATCAGAATCGTCCAGACAGTCAGAGAATTCATTGCAACGTTGGCTGTGCAGTATGCACTGGGCGTTAGAACACAGGAATCCTTCACACATGGAACGTTCACAGAAAGACTCATCACTGTTGTCTGCACAGTCTTGTCTGAAGTCACACACAAAAGTGTAATGTAATTTCATAATATCATCATCACATCTGAACATGCTGCGTGCATCTTTTTCAGTCATCCTAGGAGGAGTCACGCCATAATTTCGTTTGTAACTCACGTTCATAAACATGTGAGGTTCTACATTCCTTGGGTTTCCACAGTCACTGCGGAGGTTAGAAAACAGAAATGCATGTGACAGTAGCTTACCTGGACAAAGAAATAGCCATTGTCGTGTGTTTGTGAAGACCAACGCTGGCGAACGTACTTGAAGAATAATGGTCTTGGACCGGATGTGCTTGAGTGATGGTGGGTACAATTCACACAGTGACTGATGACAAAGCACTTCTCTAAGTTTTGTGTGGGAGGAAATTACCATAGAAGGAAACCTCACACCCTGGATCGTCCTTGAAGGATGGTATGGAGGCTTCACTCTAATGTGGTTCATGTTGTAAATCAGTGTGCCGTCAGACCATTTAGGAAACTTGCTGTATACAAAGGGCACTGTGTCCCATCCTGTTGTGTACCCCAAACACAGATGAAATTCGTTGAAGTATTTCAAAATGTGTGAAAGGTGTCCACGTTCCTCTCTTGTCTTTACTGAAGCTAGCTTTCCACTCCCACTTCTGCACTTAGTATGCCACCAGTTATGAGTGTTATAATTCTTTCCTGTGACAAGCTTAAAACATTTATTATTTGAAGCCACCAACCCCTCGCAGTCAGCACTGCTGAAGGGACAGTGTTCTGTTTCATCCCGTCCATCTTCACACTCTTTCCTCAGGTTGCATTCCAGATGATCATGGAATTCAGGATAGCTAATCACAGAACAGTTAAACAAACCGCTGGACAACTTACGGGGTCGTGAGCTCCCAGAAAGTGTAGAGAAATAGAGTTTACTATTCTGATTAAATTTTGTGACACGTAGCTCGATGTACAGGTAGGATGTCAGAAACACATCAGCGAGTGGGAAGTGGTGAATGTGCCAACTCCGTACTCTCTGTTCTGTTGCATTCGTTGCACGGTAATTTAGAAATGGCTCAGGTGCCCTTGACAAATAATAATGAGGATAGTACAGCTGTTGTACACTGATCATAATAACGTGTCCACTGGGTCCCTTCAGAGCTGTGCTGTAAACTATATTTGGTCGAAGCACATTGAAATCTGACCCCATATTTGGTATAAACAAATATCCAGTGTACTTCATTATACATTTGGTAATGAAATTATGGTGTTTAATTCGCACAAAACTGAGGTTAATTAATGGACTGTTGCTATGATCTAATGATAAAAGAGACCTTTGTTGTTGAAAAAAAAGTTCTTGAATGCTATGTGACATGCACATCATTTTGAAGTCTCCAAAGTTAAAGATCATATACGTTTGCCAGTAACTCACATCACACCAGTATGATAAGCGTTGCCAGTGAACCTGGACAAACGAACCTCTTGAAACAACAATACGCATTCTGCAGAAAGACGTGGAGTCATCACACACACCAAACACTACTCCTTTCACGTAATATGGCCTGTTCATCCAACACTCTGATACATTCACCTGTAGGAGTGTGTAGTCTGTTTTGTTCTGACTGAGGAAATAGTCTATACCTGGACAGATGGCTCTGAGCGTTGTGGTGTTGGTGTTGACCTTGTTCAGCACTCTGCGATCTGAGATCACGTCAGCAGAGAGATGCAGAAAACGACATCACTCAGTGTCTGCTTTATGTTATAAACAGATGATTCCACATTCTCAGGGGGGGAAAGCAACCCACGGTTGTCCAGGAGGCTGTATGTACTGAACACTAAGTGGAAAGGTCACACAGTCAGACAGAAAGTCAGTCAAATGATCGTGTTCATCACTTAGCTTGACAGTCAGTCAGAAATGGAATGAAGAAGCAAACTGTACAGCCAATACAGGACAGACAGTTCTTCAGTACCTGATATTCAAGGTGTGTGTCATTAGTGTGGCTATTATTATGTATCTGATGGTTGCCAATTCCATCCAGCCAATTGTAGGCACCAGTGTCACACACACACACACACACACACACACACACACACACACACACACACACACACACATACAATTGTTAGAGGAGCATCAAAGAAGGCACAGCATCATGGAAAACCAAAAGACAGAGACGGTGAAGTACAAACTCAAGCCACGTGATATGATTATCCTGCTGATCACAGACCACACAAAACTATCATAGGACTAGAAAAAATTACAACCTGTTGTATTCAGCTGGTCACAATAACTATAATATGAAAGTGAAGAACAGTCAAAATCTGCCAGTTTGCTGAAGAACTGCTCAAACATTCTCACAGGATCGACAGAAACTGATTCGGCACTGCGGGTGAATGGGGGGAAGCCACAGGCATGGGACTGGGGATGTTAGTTAAGTGGTAAAGGAGTGAGTGCATGTCTACCAACTCTGTGTGGAGTGAGGGTGGGGGGAGGGTGGGGGGGGCGGTTGTGATCGTCAGGTGACTGGCCAAGGCACGGAAAAACACTTTGTGCCGGACTCCTGACCATGACGACGGCAAACATCAGTTGACATGTCCACACCCCCAGCCCAGAGTACCCCAGTCAGCCAGGGCTTTGAACGTCAGGTTATTCATTCACAGAAACAAACAGCAACATGTCAGGTTATTCATTCACAGAAACAAACAGCAACACGTCAGGTTATTCATTCACAGAAGCAAACAGCAACATGTCAGGTTATTCATTCACAGAAACAAACAGCAACATGTCAGGTTATTCATTCACAGAAACAAACAACAACATGTCAAGTTAATCACTGACAAAAATAAACAGCAACACGTCAGGTTATTCATTCAGAGGAACAAACAGCAACATGTCAGGTTATTCATTCACAGAAACAAACAGCAACACGTCAGGTTATTCATTCAGAGAAACAAACAGCAACATGTGAGGTTATTCATTCACAGAAACAAACAACAACATGTCAGGTTATAGTTAATCATTTACAAAAACAAACTGCAACACACCAGGATATTCATTCACAGAAACAAACTGTAAGCAGCACAGAGCACTTTTCCATTTCTCCACTGTACTCTCCTTACCCACAACTTAGAGAGAATGATGGAACGAAAAAACAGAAATTTAGTGTAATGGTATAAAGGAATAATCACAATGTATGCTTTTTACACACCCGGCCTTCAGGTCCAAGTTTGAAAGAAGATAAGAGGAAATGTAGACACAGAGACAAAAGCATGGACACACACACACACACACACACACACACACACACACACACACACACACAAATAAAGAAAACGATGCTGGTATAGCCACGTAACAAGATGCAACGGTCGTGCTATGATAATCCTCCATTGAACTGTTGAGGGATGGAGGTGGATGAGGGAGACAGAAAAATGATGGACTGTTAACATTGCAGAATGCACGGGAGAACCATTTGCAGAAACCCAGGCTTTGGTACACAGCTGACAGACCTAAGGAATCTGGTGAACACTTCTGTGTGGCACCCCAATGACCCTTCACAGATTTAAGGGAGCTTTCAAATTTAAATGCTTTTGAAACCTTGAAACTTTAAGGAGAAGAAGACGAAACTCCTTGAGAGTAAACGCAAATGTGGACCTGTGGGTAATCTGCCTGAGGCAAGGCAAACAGCCCGAGGGTAAGCAGTATCCAGTATCCAGGAACACAAAAGCCTACCCGCCAGTCTACAAATCAGAAGGCAATCTACCCTTACTATTTTCCAAGGGTGCCTGCCATGAAGCAGAGGTAAAATTGATGATTCCTTTTGTTGCGTTGGTTTTGTTAAGGGAAGAGTGATATCGTGTCTTGAATTCGGCACGTGATAGTTAGATCCTATCCTTTGTTCGCTTGGCAGTCAAACATGATGTTTTGAGACTGGCAGACGTCATTATATTCCATATGAATTACGTATGTAGATGTGAAGTGAGTGCACTTGTTGACGATAAATGATGGAACGCCCTAAATTTGTAGATCATCAAAATTAGTTCATTCCAGAGAAATATTTGAATCTGAACTCCCTAAATCTATTCTATTTTTGCAGTTTGCTGAAACGCATGGAGGACAATGTGTCATAATGTGAAAGTGGCCTCCAGATTCAACAAGTTGCTGACTCTCATCAGTGCTTTGCCACCAGGCTTTTGTTTGTTTCTTTGTTTCTTTGTTTGTTGTTGTTGTTGTCACACTAGGTGAAAGAAGTAACCGTGGTACTGTGAGAAGTAAAAGCATGTGCTGAAGGGGAATCCCCAGAATTTTAATTATAGACGATTTGGTTAGCTGCCCAAGTGCACTTAGTGTGTCTTGAATACAAAGTAAACTGTACCCATAGGTCCCTGCCATATCAAGTGTAACTTGCACACAGCAAACACTAACTGTGTCACCACAATTGTTGTTCCGTCTGGAACTACAGCTACATGATGTGCTGTGGCAGAATCGGTAAGGCATTAAACTCCTGACTCCGTGTTAACCAGTCTTCAGTGTTCCACGCCCCGTTTCGGCATGGTGCTGTGTCCTTGGGAAAGACACTTTACTCCGATTTTCCTCACTTCGTCCTGATATGAACGGGTACCCAGCTTCGGTTGGGGAAAATTAAAACGTCGGAAGGAGAGAATTGGGTCCTGCATAACTATGTCGGGCTTTGGGCACAGTGAATAAAACGTTTTCACTGTCCCGAAAGCCGAGAAGGTTCTGGGACCTTTAACCTTTACCCTATCACTGATATGTTCAAGGATGGGAGGTGTGGACTTGGGTAAAAAGGAAATGAAGAAACTGCTGTGTAGGCTGGCTCACCTACCATCGATAATCAATTAAACGTTGACGGCGGATTACAAAAAATGTTTACATTACCAGCATCAACATCCCTAAAAAAAAAACAACAACAACAGTTTCCCACAAATACATCGATCATTTTGTAAACAACATTCTGTAAGTCTTCAAAGGTTTCCTGCTTTCATCTATTTGAACCAGCTGAAGCCAATGTGGAACGCAGTGAACATCAGAATATCGGACATTATCTAGAAGATTCACAAACTACAAGGGAATTAGTGGCACACACATGAACACAAAAAAAAAATTCTTCAAAACAAACAAACTTAAAGAAGTGAAATGCAGCTGTTTTTTAATGCTCACAAATTCGAAACATATTGCACAATGGGCTGTACTTACACATTCAGAAGAAGAACACTCTCTTTCTGTGAATTTCTACTGGGGGATCCGTGATCCTTTACAACCTATGCTTGCCCTGCTAATCTTATCTTTACATGCTGAAACAAAGCTTAACCAATTGGTAGATAGGCTTTGCAACACTATTTTGAAGCCATCTATCCTTGCAGCTGTGATACACTCTTCCAAATTACGATAATATTACTTTTCACATTATCATTGAATTGAAAGACGTGACAGCTTGTAAATCATTCAATCGGGTCTGCAGACCAACAGCAGACTTGGATAATGAAACAACATCCGTTCAGTTTAGTTCAGTTCAGTTACTCAATGGGGTTTCATTGTGTTCGGACAAATGCATACAGGCCTGGCACTACACATAACAGCACACGTCAGACATCATAAGACAACAGGCAGTAAAAGAATAGACAGCTCCAATGCATAACAAGAAACAGTGGTACCCTGTCCTCTATGATAAAGTATTTCAATCACCACTTCAATAACAACAAGGGAAAACGATAAGGGCTGCACGCATCAGAAAACTTCACATCAGCCGTACATTTTGCATCACATCTAACTTTAAAAAAAAAAAAAAAAGGTTAATGCTAATGTATCTGTTTTCAAAAGCCTTTTCGTATGATATACGGTAAACGAAAACCGTTTCTGCACCCATTACCTGACTGGTACTTGAGATACAGAGTGCACGTGAGGCACATGTCACTCAACGCACTGTTATATTTGTCTCTGGACACACCCAGTACAGAACCTAACACGTCAGTTCACAAGATTTACAGTGTACATTTGTTTGTGTGTGCAAGTAACTCGAATCAATAAATCTTTCAGGAAACCTTGAAGTTGGAGCATGTGTGAGTGTGCATGCATGCATGTGTATGTGGTGTGTGTGTGTGTGTGTGTGTGTGTGTGTGTGTGTGTGTGTGTGTGCGGGCACATGCGTATATATGTATTTGAGTGTGTGTGCGTGCATGTGTGTGTGTGTGTGTGTGTGTGTGTGTGTGTGTGTGTGTGTGATCATAAACAATCCCGGCTCTTGCCTTCTTGAAGAAATATTATTTCAAGGAAACTGCACAGAGAGAGACAGAGACAGAGAGAGTGTATGCGTATATGTGTGTGTGTGTGTGTGTGTGTGTGTGTGTGTGAGAGTGAGAGAGAGAGAGAGAGAGAGAGAGAGAGAGAGAGAGAGAGAGAGAGATCCAGCAGTGTATGATGTCAGTTTACCCGTTCCTGTTATAATTTAGGCATCAAAACCAACGAAAATCTTTCATTTTAACAAAACATCTAGTTTGCTCAGTGTGCTCTGTACCTTATAATCACGGGTGTACTGACTGATAGGAAGTTAGCAGCATTGGCGTGAGGCTGTGTGTTCTTTACTTGTTTGTTGGCGCGATATTGTGTGTTCTTTACTTTGTTGGCGCGATATTGTGTGTTCTTTACTTTGTGTTAGTTATTTACAACTGCTCCATGAACAAAGAAAATCTAGAGAAGTGGAGAAAACACTGTCGTTGATCTTTGACCGAACACACACAGACACTGTAGCACAAAATTATGAAAATTCGTCACAAGTATAATCATTTATTTAATCGTTTGAAGCAGTCAGACTTAGAAGGGTCCAGGTCTGTGTTGGTCGAAAATTACTTTTCGAGGAGAAAGTGAACGAAACCTGCCCAATGTGGACATCTCTTGGCCATTGGACATGTTCTTTTGTGTGTGTACGACTTCTTGGCACCTCGTTCAGGACCACAGAACTGGAAAAATCTGGAAAACCGTCAGACAGTACGTTCCTCGACATGAAGACCTACTAAAGACGGGGAAAAAAAGATATGAAAATGATATGATGTGGCCAAGTGACAAGATCTGACAGGTGCCGTGAGGAGAGCACTATGAGATAAATCATGAAATTGCGTCCCACATTTTCTATCATTTGCAAGAGATCATGAGGGGCACAATGTGTGAGAAAGCGTGGAAAATCCCCCTTATTTTTAACAAAAACTTTTCCTGTATCATCGGGTTGGTTTCTTGTCTTGAGTGTATGTGTGTGTGTGTGTGTGTGTGTGTGTGTGTGTGTGTGTGTGTGTGTGTGTGTTAGCGCACGCATATGTATGTGTGTGTGCACGTGCCCGTGTGTGTGTTTGTTTCCTTTTGTTTGTTTACTTGGCTGGTTGTTCCTCATCTTTCACTCTGTTTTTGAAATGATATATATTTCCTTGTTCTGAATGTCTTCCATGAAACTAAGAATCTATTTTTAGTGCAACCTTGCACACGAAAGGATGCTAACACAAACAGATGTACACATGAACAAGTATGAAATGAACAATATTCTAGATAAATGTGACCAAAAGTTGCATCACTAGAAACATAAAAACTATTTGGTCCCGTTTTCACGCTCCCTAGGCCAGGGTAAAACATTGTAAAACAACTTAATCTGTCACATTTATGTGTAGTCGAGCACTCATCTGGCTACAATGACCACAGTTCAACTTACAACACATGCCGTGAAGCGGTGATAGTTTTACTGCAGTGACGGTGTCCAACCATTGACCTGTGGATGGAAATCGTGTGGCAACGCCACAGTTAGGACCCACTTCTCTGAATGACTATCGCCCTGTTGCCCCAACCCCCATTGTTATGAAATGCTTTGAGGGGCTTATCCTTAAATATGTTGTATCTCAGACAACTCTATTCTCAGATCCAAATCAGTTTGCATACAAGCCTGACAGAAGTACTGACGAAGCAACTCTCACAGTCCTCCACAATATGTTCCCTCATTTAGAAAACCCTGGTTCTCTTGTTCAAATTCTTTTCGTTGATTTCTCCTCTGCACTCAATACTATTCAACCTCATATGATGGCCAAGAAACTCCTGTCCTGCAATGTTTGCCCTCAAATAATTCTCTGGATCATCAGCTTTCATGTGAATAGATTTCAATCTGTAAAGTCCACTTCCACTGGTTCCCCCACAAGGCACTGTCTTATCACCCGTCTTATTCACTTTATACACAAATGACTATACTGGCACTGATACCACCCCTCTGATGATTCTGCACTACAAGATCTATCAGATTCTGACAACATTTACTTTGACCGTGTGAAAGCTTTTGCATTCTGGTGCGAGAAAAACATCTAGGGACAGTTATTGAGGATAAAAAAAAAATGTCAGTCCAGAATTAAAATGTTTACAAAAGCTCAGAAGCCACAGTGTAAGTGATAAACAAATTACATATTTGTTACAGATGTTTTATTCAATCAATTTTGACGTTCTCCTTTATATGTTGGTGTAACAAATCGCTTTGTACATGTGTTGTTATTTGGTGACAATTTTTAATATGGTATCTTGTACATGTTAATTTTGGTGTTGTCTGTTGGAAAGTGCGGACAATTTTCACACAGGAACAAAAGGTTCCCAGCCGATGTTTTGTAGTGTGACGTATTGTGAAACACATGAATTTGACGTCATCCATGAACTACGTCACGCTCACTTGGGACTGTCTAAAATTAATGAATGGCCAGCTTGCCCTTGGTGAATTCAAGAGTGCCAACTGGCTTGCCTTTGGTTAATTCAGTCGGCGAGCGTTGCTTCAAGTGGTTTAAGCGTTAACATTAGTATCATTATCATTATTATGTGCACTGCTGACTCGAACGTCCATGCCATGCTTCAGCATAAGGATTCCTGGACACAGCCACGTTGGAAGCACTGGCACCAGCTGGGTCTGATCGTGGTCAGGTGTGCAGCTCTCAAGCATGTTCTCGACACATGCTCAGAGCACTACCCAGACTGCAACACTGCAGTCGTTGGTATGCTGTGGGATCAGGCTGCAGCCAAAGAAGTTCCACTGCACTAAGAAACAGTGAAACCCTCGCACTGATCTCAGCAAGATGTCTCCACTATACTCTGCAGAACAGTTTCAAAGTCCCCCTAAAGAGAATCTGGTGTCACACAGCTAGGAGACTGTCACGGAGAAAAGGGAATCTCTGCAGAACATCATGCGCCACACAGTGCTGACATTCTTTGGGGAGAAAACATCATTGATACACGACTGGTTTGAGGCCACATCGACTAAGATGGCTCCCAATTTAAAACCAATTGTGCCGCCCTTGTTGAACACAGGCAGTCACCCACCGAGAAGAACTTACAGATTTTCAGGAGCAAGGATCAGCAGACTGCCCGACGTTGTGCTGAAGAGTTCTGGTCATAGCTCAGCGAGAACACTTCGATAGGCAACCGTAACGGGCAACATCAGGGACATGTATGGCATCAAGAAAGAACTGGGACCAGTCCAGAGCAACCCAGACTCCCCCTCAACCCACATCAAGTCATCTGAGGAAGTAATCCCAGACTAAAGCCAGTAGTTGGAGAACTGGATGGAACGTGACATCACTGTCACCTCTACACAGACACAACAATGTTTCTCCCTCAATCCTTGACGTCAGAGTCACGGTACAGGAGCTCAGCACAGCCATCAACATCCTGGACCCAGACAACGACGGGATTCCCCCTGACCTGATGAAGCACTGGAAATCAATTTTCTGTCTTCGTGCACCACGTGCTGGCAGGAAGGAACTGTACTGCAGGACATGTGGGACACTGAGATCATCATGAACACTGGTGAAAAAGGTGATTGCAACAACTACAGAGGCACCATACCCCTTAGCATCTTTGGCAAAGTTGTTGCTCAGACATCTTATTTCGCCTACAGCAGCTGTCTGCCCACAGTCACAGTGTGTTCCAGCTGACAGGTCCACGGCAGACATGGTCTCCTCCAGAAGAAGTGTAGACAACAGCCTAAGTACATCACCTTTTTTACCTGACAAAGGTTTGGTCAGCAGGGAAGGACCTTCCCAGACCTTCCCAAACACTGGCTGCACATGAGAACTGCTGAGTGTGGTTGTGTCGTGGTCATGGTCAGCCTTGACCGATGGAAGCTTCACACAAGGTCTGGCTTAACCTACACCTGACCACTGTTTTTGTAAAGACATCCATTCATACCCGTTTAGATAAACTATCATAAAGACAGAAAAAATTCCGATCTCACTCCTCTCAGTCAGCCATGTTCACGTGCAAAGCAATCACACAGGAGACGGGTATCTTTACAAATATTTATTTAAAAAACACACACACAAAAACATACACACACACACACACACACAAAACAACTATATTTTAAAAGATTCACACATTCATTCACACACTCATACCGACTATGAAGGGCAACAACACACAACACTCTGCACAACACATAACGGGAATACTCTTGTCCTTCACGAGTCCGTTACACTCCAGTCCTAGCTCGGTCCAGGACACAGGCTGCTCCTCAGCGCTTTCTTCACAGCTGCTGCTGTCGCGGATGGGTCTCGGCCCAGCACCAACCCACAAGCTCTTTGAATCAAAATAAAAATATTTTGTTCGTCTTTGTTTTAGGCTTGTCTCCGTATTGTCTTGCCTTGTCCGTTAGTCCCGTAAGTCACATGTGTGTGAGTGGGTGCGTGTGTGCCCTGTACAATTTCACTAACTTCCCTAGGTTCAGTCACACATCACCCTCACCATTACTTTACCAGTTATAAATTCATAATTCCTTAACTAGTGTCTTCGTAATAGTAATATATTTTAGCCTCTTTCCGTCTTTCGACTCCAATCATATATTTTTTTCCAGGCAAGCACTAGTAATTACATATTACAAATTTATACTCCATTATTACAGCGTTGCAAAGAATCAAATCAAATTATGGTGCTTAGACCCTCGCCGACCAATAAGGCCATCTCAAGGCTGTCCCCACGTTAAGCATTAAAAATAAAGTCTCAGTGGAAATAATTCTAACAATGATACAAAGATTAAGTAAAATCAAGTAAGCAAAATATTCTTTTCTCCCTGTCACAGTAGCAATGATATCATAAACACTTTGACAAAAATGAATCTTACTGCCAAGTTTAGAAACAGTATGATAATATAATAACATTGCGTTTTTTAAAAGACCAAAAAGCAAAACGACCATCAGATGCACATATACTTATCCAAATCATTCCATCGACGCTATAACAATGAAATAAAATAAACACCACAAATATTCTAAGTTGTTTTTTTCAACTCTCACCTGAGCACTAGGTCTCAGAGCCAAGGTTCTCTGTGATTGTAAACCGAACGGCCGCACTGCTTCAGTGACAAACAAGTTGTGCCAAAGAGTATGCATCTACCTGAGCTCTCACCTGAACATCCGTATATGAAAAATAAAATTAATATTCACTCGAGCGTCCCATGCGCCTCGTGCAACCACGCATTTTACAAAATTGCCTCTTTCAATTAAAGTGTAATGCCACACGAAAAAAACGTCTCCTTCGATGTGATGACTTTCATCACAATTTTCATTGGTTGAATATGCAGTTTTCTCCCTTATGATTACATGCTATACACAGTGGAGCAATGTAGATATGGCAAATTTCAATTGTACATCATATTGTGTGTGTTCATCACGGTTGCTTGGTCGCTATGTGAATTGATCGTTTTATCATGTATTGGGAAAAATGGCTTTCTGAACTTTCAACATCAAAGCACCCCGGGTGGTTTTTGTGATGATATCACCATTATCTGGATACTTCACACTCAGAAGAAATGCAAGTACGAATTACACACGGACCATGTGGAAAGAAATAAATGTACCAGAGCGACATTCATTTATGGTCAGTCTCAAAGAGCTGTCACCATATGAAATGTACATAGCTTTGTATCAATGTCGCCATGAATGTCAACGATATAACGACGGAACTTACATCTGGAATGTGAACAAGTGGGAACCTGAGATTGCCCAGATGTACTATTTTAACGACACGCAGTTCATTGCTTCTTTTCAGAGCGATACATGTATCAAAAAAACCAACACACCATGTTTTCAGTTTTTTCTTTCATTTTTCCCTCAGAGTAAAGCACCACACAGGCTACCCAGTGGTTTGTGGAACTGTTCAGTGAAGCACTATTCCGTCTTTCAGCACAACATGGATTGTAACCTAAAGACAGAGTGTGAAGATGGACGGGATGAAACAGGACACTGTCCCTTCAGCAGTGCTGACTGTCAGGGGATGGTGGCCTTTTGTGATCGTTGTTATGAAATTGTGAAACTGGAAACAAGTAAAGATAAAAAAGATCCCATCAGAATAGGAACTGAGTTTTGTAATTTGCATGGTGGTCAACCAAAACTTCCTACATGTCTGCATGATCCATACCACGCCATTACCGATAAAGCAAAGAGGTACTGGAGTAGTTTGAGGTATTTTACCATGCCTTTGTTTTCAAATAATGGTGAGTTTCCTGAAATATATAGACACAGTGTATACGCAGAAGATAGATCCGTTTTTCATCATTTATTTGAATGTTCTTATACTGACCGTCATGGTGATTTGATTGATTGCATCTCATTTTATTTTAAAGATATGTCTTTTTTGGTTATTTCTTGTTCCCATTATTTTGGTTTTTGGGTGTCTTGTGAAATAAAACTTAACACAACTACTGACAGATCTCGCGATCCAACGGGAATTTCTGTTGCCAGCACACAACTGTCACTGTCAAAGGGATGGTATTCTGTGACAGAATGTCGAGATGGTCCTGTGAAGCACAAGGTTCTTTCTTGTGGCTTCAACAACAGTGAAGTGTGTGGTCAACAGTATGCATCTCTTTGCCATCTTTCTAACCAGTCATCACACATAACGTTGTTAAATTACACAGATCTCTACTTCATATTTATCCACATATTTATGTGCAGTGGAGACATAACCACTCTATCATATTCCCTGGTATGTGACTTCACAGCTGACTGTCCAGATTCCAGTGATGAATCATTCTGTAAGCATCCTCTTTGTATCAACACAGATTTCACATGTACAAATGGTCAGTGTGTGTCCTATGACAACGTGTGTGATCAAATGTGCCACTGTCAGGATGAATCTGATGAAAAGAGTTGTTCTGCTTTCAAAGCGATGAACGTTTTGTGGAGACGAATTCCATCTCCTGTTCTTGTCAATTTCAATGGAGTTTCACAGTTCATCTCAGTGAAAATGAACTCTAATGAATCTTGTCCAGATAGTCACTATCGTTGTCCTGGAAAATTCAACGACTGTCTGCCTATTTATACTAGATGCAATGAGATGCATGACTGTATAGAGCGTGGTGATGAAGAGGGATGTGCAGAGATTACATGTCCTGGACTTCTCCGGTGTCGACTTTCCATGATATGTGTACACAGTGACCATGTGTGTGATGGCTGGCCTCACTGCCCAATGCGTGATGATGAATTGTGGTGCAATGTTACCTGTCCTGTAGGCTGTCTCTGTCAGGTTCACACCTTTCTCTGTGTCCAGCCTTTCCATTCAGCACTCTTCCCTCAGATCCGCTCTTTGGATGCCACTGGTTCAGGTCTGACTCTATCTGATGTGAATAGCAACGTCTATCTTATCCACCTGGTTCTTGTCAAGTGTTCTCTGTACACAATGCCTGAAATGAAGTTGTTGAATTTGAGATCACTTGACCTCAGTGACAACAAACTGCAGTATGTCAACATGACTTCACTTCTTAAACTAGAAAATATGCAGTCATTGTCTTTATCCAGGAACCCTATCACGTCACTCCATGCTGATCCTTCTTCTGTCATTAAACATACTGCTCTCATCATAGTAGATATTTCGCACACAGCACTGGGAATACTTGATTTAAGTGTGTTTACTCAGTTTGTTCGCTTACAAAAACTGAATTTAACATTCACTTCTGTTCACACTGTAAGTCCTGGTGGTTTTCAGTACACTCCACAACTGACTGAGCTCTACATGGAAGGTAGTCATGTTAAAACGTTTCCACCTGACGTTTTCAAAGAGCTATCCCATCTACAGTTCATTTCAGCTCAGAACTATAAACTTTGCTGTAAAGAAACACTCCCTGATGACTTTGATGCTTCATCTTGTTACGCCCCCAAAGATGAAGTTTCATCGTGTGAAGATTTACTGCAGTCATGGACTTACCGTGGATTTCTGTGGCTGATCACCTGTCTGGCAGTGTCTGGTAACGTCTTCTGTTTCTGTGCTCGTCTGTTTGCAAGGAGCATGACCTCTTCCAGTGGCTTTAGTGTGTTTGTCACCAACCTTACTATGGCTGACTTTCTGATGGGTGTTTACATGGCAGTGATAGGAGTGGCTGATGAACAGTTTCGTGGCAGATATCTCCATTATGATGACACATGGAAAAGCAGTGTGGCCTGTAAAGTGGCTGGTTTCCTGTCTCTGTTGTCCAGTGAGGTATCAGCTCTGATAATCTGCCTGATCACTTTAGATCGTTTTATTGTCCTCTGCTTTCCATTCAGCACCTGGAGGTTTGAGCGAATATCAGCAACAATGGTATGTCTACTGATCTGGCTGGTTGGCTGGTTTCTTGCCTTGTTGCCTTTACTTCCAGTGACATCACACTGGGAATTTTACAGTCAGACAGGTATTTGTATTCCACTGCCAGTGACGAAACAAAACTTCAAAGGGAAATTGTATTCTTTTTGTGTTATAATTGTTCTCAATTTCATTTTGTTTTTACTCATCTCAGTGGGCCAAGCATCTATCTACTGGTCCATACAGAGCAATGCTCTGAAAACTAACTCTACCAAAGTGTCACGAGACATTACAATAGCTCAGCGGTTGATTACTATCGCAGTAACAGATTTTATGTGCTGGTTTCCTATCGGACTGTGTGGCATGTTGGCATTGGCTGGTATTCCCATCCCTGGAGAAATGAATGTTGCTTTAGCAATATTCATACTACCTTTAAACTCTGCTATCAATCCCTTTATGTATACATTGAATACGTTAGCAGAAAAATGGAAAAAATCCAAAGAAACAAAACTTTTGAAATGGCTAGAGTCTCACACCAACTTGCATGAGATGAACTGGCTTTGATTCTAGATCAGCCTTTGACAATTATAAAGATATAACCATTAATATTTTCATATGATACTTCGTTTTCACTGTTATAAGCAGAATATGTGTTCTTTGTCCCTCTGTCTCTGTCTCTCCCTCTTTCACGCCCTCTCCCTGTCTCTCTCCCTTTCCTCCCAGATCTGGCTGCACACATGTGTATGTGACAAAGCGCGTTTCAATGAAACCAGTGACATCAATACAATGTATATGCACGTGATCTACATTTTTATTTTTATTTTTTTTAAAGTTTTACACAGACTTTCTTGGGTCGACCACCGTTTTATTTTGTATATAAATTTTATAATCAACTAAACAACATAGATATAATCAAACCAGTACTTGGCACTCCATAACAACTATGTTACATTAAAATCAATAGCGTGTATGGAATAAATACAGTTTTTCATTTACGACTTGTTAAAAAAAAAGGACAATAATATGGAAGGAAGCTGTACAAATCATATAATTATGTGTACCAAACTTCTTCCTTTTTATCTTTTTTCTTTACTTCTCTTTCCCTTTCTCTTCTTTTTTTCAGTTTTTTTTATCTTCTCTTTTCTTTTAACCTCTTCAATTACATGAGAAGTACAACATAACACACACATGCATATAAAAATAGGACTACACATCAGGCGTACACCAGTCAAAGTTATCTTGTGTTTAACTTAAGTTGGACAATTCTCAGTTCGTTCAATGTTTGATGGGTGTGTATCAATGTCTGCTGTATGTTGTTCATGGGCACTGTGTCTTTTGCATGAATGAACGGTTTAATCTGAGACGTGAGTGATTAGTGAAAACATCATGTTGAAAATGGACAGTTAGACAGTGTTTTTTTCTGGGTTTGGGTTTGTTTGTTGTTGTTGGGTTTGCTATGCTCATGATGCCATGGACTACTGTTATTAATTTTTTTTAATTATAAAGAAAAAAAACAAAAGCGTATGGACCTGGAAAAATGCGTTCGTATTTATCTGCACACGTTCTGTCCATGAGGAGGACGGGGGATAGACGCTGCACATTTCTAGTAAGCATGACGCTGACGAGGCAACAGAAACTGATATGGTGGTGGTGATGATGGTGGTGATGGAAGAAAAGCAAAAAAACGAAGTGTTGAGCGACTCGCCGATCTTCAGTACATCCAATAAACAAATCGCCAAGGTATGTGGAGAGCATCATCATGTGATGCGTGTATTGCTGAAAAATAAACACGTTTGTCAGACCCTGTCCAAGCCAGGGAAGAAAAAAAGAACTTAGGAGAATATCTGAGAATGAAATGCACACAAAAGAACGTATCAGTATGGGTGCTTAGATCTCTAACAGTAAAATGAAGTAAAACAGAAATTCAAATTATAATGATCTGCACGACTTCTTTCCATACGCACACATGTACAAAATTGTGGCAGATGCGTGTGTACGTGTCTGTGTCATTATGAACACCCTTCATAACGGAAAGTGGTAATAAGGAGGGATTTTTTTTTTTCACGTCCACATGACAGACTTGTGTGGCGGTATGAACGCACCCTTTCACAAGCCGTGTATGTTGAGTGTGAGTGGACAGGTGGACAGGTTCAGTGAAGTGCAAACACCAGTGAACCATGATTGGCAGAGACTCAGGGAGGGACAGGGACACACCAAGACAGTATTAGATATAACCATAATGTTACCGGGGATGCAGACATAGAAGGTATGATAGACAACTACTTTGAGAGTCAGAGAGAAAGAAGAAGGAGGAGGAGAAGGAAAAGTGGAGTAGAAGAAGAAGGAGGAGGGGAGGAATGGGAGGAGAAGAAGCTGAAGAGGAGAAGGAGAAGGAGGAAGACAGAGGAGGAAGAGAAGAAAGAAGAAAAAGAAGGAGGAAGAGGAGGAGGAGGACTGACTGAAAACACGTTAGTTCCAAGGTGATTGATTGAATATAAGTTAGTGCTGACTCTGATTATACACGTTAGTGCACAGCTGACTGAATAAAATATGTTGGAGACTATTTTACTCTGTTTATGAAATGCCTAGCTGATTCTGATTAAAGACACGTTAGAGCCTAGATGATTCTGATTGATAGCACGTAAATGCATAGCTGACTTTGTAAAACATGTTAGTGCCCAGCAGACTCTGATTAAAAACACATCAGTGCCTAGATGTGATGACAATCTTTCCATTGTGCTTAGACAGCAGAGTAAATAAACAAATGAATAAATTGATAGGAAAATAAATGATAATAAAATCATCATCATTATTATCATCATGATAATAATAAAAATAATAATAATAATAATAATAATAATAATAATAATAATAATATATATATAATAATAATAATAATATATATATATAATAATAATAATAATAATAATACTAAAGAATTATTTTTTTCATTAATGACAATAATGATAATGAGAGAGTGACATATCGAAACAAAACAACAGCAAAAATGATATATATCTGCAAAGGGGAATCACAGCAATTACCCACATGAGAGCAAATGAAACAAGAGAGGCAAGGCCTTCAAGACTCACTTGTGATACACTTTAAAACAAAAAATCTAATCATTAAAATGTGTTCTGTATTTGTTATTATAAAGCTTCCAGTTAAAAGAAAAAGAAAAAAAAAAGTCCTAACGGTAGATTTGAATCCAGCGTGTTCGGTGAGAAGAAACTGTCTTACTCATTATACTATCGTGGCTCCTTAACTGACGTCCAAAATATAACATTTAAACTCCCTTTTTTTTTTAAGGGCGATAAATCGATTGCAGTATTCGCAGTGAGAACGCTGTTTAAATCATATTATTATGGTGTATCTTGAGCATTCAAAAAATCTTTAAGGGCAATTAAAAATTCTTTTTAAGTCCGCGGTAAAGGAGACGTGGCTATCGCCGCGGTCACACTGCAACATTTGGCCATTTTCTCTGGATCTAGATAGATGTACAAGTTTAGTTACACCCGGTTGACATGGTCGATTCAATTTCTCTTTTATGTTCATTATAGTTTTATAGTTTTAAAGTTAATATGAAAATTGAGTATTTTGTTAAACTAATAACATGTAGAGCCAAGTACACGTACTTCTAAACGTCGTATGAAGTGAAAAGGACTTCATTTTGAGAAAAGTCAAGACTGGAAATTTTTACGTTTCATCAATTCAAGGGTACAGACTCTCATGGTTTATTATTTTTAACTGTGAATTGCGACTAATTCTGTGGATATTTTGATGGCAGTTTGGGGCATAATTCAGTAAGTGATGAGACGTTCACAAATCTTTCTCTGAATAAATATTTAACGGTCTCCTTCTCCAACTTTCCATCACATGTTATCATGTATTGTTGATTGAATATAGAATTGAACCGGCAGGTCAACAACTTGAAACAAAATGGCGTCGTTCACGTTCGCGAAGAATATGAGCACGTGCTTTGAATATGTATAAATATGTGTACGCAATTGATTTTTGCCCATGACCTTCGGGGCTCAGCCAATAGATCTATAAGGTCCACTCGTCATATTGATTTTAATATTTTCCGAAAAAGACCACTTGGGCTAATGAACATAGTGAAAGCCCTGTACACTGAGAATAAAACACACTAGCTTTTTATGTATTGAGTATGATGAGAAAGATCAGTTTAAAGCAAATTAAGCCCCCTATCATTAATTACAGATTAATTTCCCTTTTTTTACTATCTGCACCAAAGACATGCAAAATAAATATAACTTCCATGCTTAGCAAAAGAAGTTCCTGTTTGAACAAAAAATGATAAATATGGCTTCTCTTGTTATTGTGTCAGAATATCAGATCAAAGTGCCAAATTTAGAGAACAAAAATAAATAAATAAATATAACAGTAAATTCAGTTTGCATATAATTTGGCTTCTTCTTTTTTTCTTCTTTTTTTTGTGCCCATTCCTGAGGTGCAATATTGTTTTAAACAAGATGACTGAAAAGAACTGAATTTTTCCTATTGTGATGCTAAATTTAGAAAAGAACTCTATCCTTAAGAAGGGAAAGGACAAGAAGAAGGCGGCCAGCTACAGACCAATCAGCCTGACCAGCTGCGTTGTGAAGACCCTAGAAAGGATGGTGAACCAGCGCCTGCTTTGGTATCTCGAGACTGAAAACATCCTGGTTTCTGAACAGGCAGGCTTTCGTCAGTTTCACAGCACAGAGGACCAAGCTACCTACCTCGCACAAGAAATAGAAGATGCGTTCCAGGAGCAGAAGGTAGTTCTTGCTGCCTGGATTGATCTGCAAAAGGCCTTTGATAAAGTCTGGACTGACGGCCTCCTCGTGAAGCTGCAGAGATGTGGGGTCGCAGGGAACATGCTGCGCTGGATTAGATCCTATCTCCACAACCGCAGGGCAAGGGTCACAGTTGACGGACACAAAGGCAAGAAAGTACTGCTGCGACATGGAGTTCCACAGGGAGGAGTCCTCTCCCCTTCCCTCTTCTTGATCTTCATCAATGACCTCATTGAAACACTTCCCAAAGGTATCCATGCTACACTCTATGCTGATGACCTAGTGATGTGGTGTAAGGAGGAACATGCCACTACCGCCACCTACAGAATGCAGCTAGCAGCAGACCGCTTAGCAGCATGGGCAGAGGAGTGGTGTGTAGCCATCAACAAAGAAAAGTCCTCTACAACACTCTTCACACTGTCACCAAAACAAAAACCAGGAACCATCAAATTGGACGACACACCCCTGAGAAGTGACGAGGAGGCCACCTATCTTGGTGTCACCTTCGACAAGAGACAAACCTGGAAGCCACACATCAAACGTGCTGAAGCAAAAGCCAGACGCAAGTTGGCCATCATGCGAAAGCTAGCCGGAACCAGCTGGGGAGCAAACGAAACGATACTCAAGCGCGTCTACCAGGGAACCGTCAGGCCCCACCTTGAGTACGGCTCAACAGCCTGGTCTACTGCACGAAGACCCACCAGCAGTCTCTGGATAGGGTCCAAAATCAAGCCCTACGCATCATCACCGGATCCATGCGATCCACACCAATCAAGGCCATGGAGGAGGTTACTGCCATACAACCCCTTGCACAAAGGAGAGACGCCAAAATCATGGTCCAAGCAGAAAAGTTCCAGTGCCTGCCTGATCATCCAATGAAGAAGAGGATGAACGGACTGACAAAGAACCGCCTCAAGCGCAGTAGCTTTATCCATGAAAGCAAGAGACTTGCCAGGGCGCACCGGGATGGTGTGCCTCCATCGACGCTTCCACTGAGTCCCAACGACCTGCCGCAGCCATGGAATGAAGACTCCACAAGTTTTCATATCTCAACATCAGTCCCTCAGGTCGCTCCAGGAGATTCTCAGGATGACACGGCCAAACGCACTCTGACACAAGCCATGATTGCTGAAAGGTACCCTGAAGAATCCTGGATTCACGTGTACACAGATGGCTCTGCAACCAACGCTGATGCTGACGGAGGAGCAGGAGTGTACATGAAGTCTCCTGAGCACCACACATCCACAGCAAGGATACCCACAGGAAAGTACTGTTCAAACTACGCAGCTGAGGTTCAGGCGCTCATGCAGGCCGCTTCAATGGTTCACGACTCAGAGAGCGAATGCCCACAAGTTGTCTTTCTGACAGATGCGTTGTCTGTCCTGGAAGCCCTTGCAGGAGATAAACTTCCTCGTCTCAAGGAGAAACTACAAGAAGTTGCCCAGCAACGACGAGTAGTCCTGCAATGGGTTCCAGCCCACTGCGGAATTCCAGGCAACGAAATTGCGGACCAGCTCGCCAAACTTGGAGCGAAAGAAAGACAACCAAACAACAGTGTTAGCTTCGCTGAAAAGAAGACCCTCGTGAAGGCAGCACTACGACCACAAGCCACAAGGGATGCATATCACGAGCTTGAACGCTGGCAGCAGGTAGCAATTATGCGCTTACGCACAGGACACTGCCGCCTTAACGCACACATGTTCAAGAAGCTGAAGCTGGCACCATCACAGA
>JAAQRG010064302.1:0-32012 GCA_011634625.1 Babylonia areolata | reverse complement strand
CGTGTAGACATAGCTTCAGCCAAGTTCAGGTTGGTGGGGGAAATCAGGGTCCTCATGATACCTGGCAATCTTGAAAAAGCAAAGGCCAAAAAGTGAAGGTCACTGGCCAGTCAAAGTGCAGGTGGTGAGAGACAGGTCTCTTCTAACACCTGGTGGGACCATAGAAAACTGGAGGCACACACTGTCAGAAGTTATACATCAATTATTTTGTGAGAGCGTGGCCTAGTGGCAATGCACTGATGCCCACAGATTCAAGTCCCATTTACAGACTGGAAATGGAATCTCCTAGACCTTGAGTGGTGGTAGTCTTCAGATGAGATGGTCAACCAAGGTGCTGCATGCAGCTTGCACTTGGCACATGTAAATGAGCTGACAGCATCTAAACAGTTGTCCATTGCAAATATATGTGGAAAAAATCCCTTTTGATTGTTGAACAAAGTTAATACACTTGCAGACAGACAGAAAGAGAAAGAAAGGATGTTGCTGCATGCTGGTGATGCGCTCTTCCCATGGAGAGCAGCCTGAATGATGCTGAGAAATGTGACCAAAAGTTATACAGTATCATTCATACAATTTGGAGCTGTGATAAAGATGCACCAGGGTATTAAAAAAAAAACCATGAAGGTTTATATGTTGATAGAGTGTTATGAGACAAGACAAAACAGATTCTTTATTAGTATAATATTGATAATAACAAGCAAAGCTTACGCTTTTTTACATGCAGCCCTCACCCTAAACAGGGACTAAAACAAAAGAAGCAAATTGTAAACAAAAGGGGAAAAAAAAAGATCAAGACACAGTGAAAACACTTGTATCGCTGCTATCAAACTCATTCATTCCACTCTCCAGTGTCATCCTGCCCACAAGAAAAGATGACACACAAAAGCAAACAAAAAGAAAAACATGCAAAAACCTCAGCCTGAACAAAAAGTCTTCCCTTTGCATGAGAATTATGCAGTCGTGCCCCATCCATCCCTGCCACACAAACACATTCATGCATAGACAGACAAACAGGTAGACAGATTGAGAGAGAGTGAGTGAGAGAAAGCCTACAAAAAATCATGCAAAAGCTTAATTAATCATGAGTGAATAAAGAAAAAAAAACACTTGATAGGACGCATAAACATTTCCACAGTCAGTTTGCATGTTCACAGTGCCACTCACAGTCACACACAAACACTTGGACTGCATGACTTTGGCTAGCATTTGAAGCAATACGTTTTTACTGCAAATGAAGTTTGTGGGACGTAATGGATGGTATAGTTGTCAGTGTGTGGGAGGTACTGGGTGGTGTGGTTGTCAGTCTGTGGGAGATAATGGGTGGTGTGGTTGACAGTGTGTGGGAGATAATGGGTGGTGTGGTTGACAGTGTGTGGGAGATAATGGGTGGTGTGGTTGTGAGTGTGTGGGAGATAATAGGTTGTGTTGTTGACAGTGTGTTGGAGATAATGGGTTGTGTGGTTGACAGTGTGTGGGAGATAATGGGTGGTGTGGTTGTCAGTCTGTGGGAGATAATAGGTGGTGTGGTTGACAGTGTGTAGGAGATAATGGGTTGTGTGGTTGACAGTGTGTCACAGATAATGAGTAGTGTGGTTGACAGTCTGTGGGAGGTAATGGGTGGTGTGGTTGTCTGTTTGTGGGAGATAATGGTGGCATGTCGCAATATGTTGGAGATAATGGTGGTGTGGTTGACAGTGTGTGGGAGATAATGGGTGGTGTGGTTGACAGTGTGTGGGAGATGATGGGTGGTGTGGTTGTCAGTGTGTGGGAGATAATGGGTGGTGTGTTATCCATGTGTGGGAGATAAACAGTTGTGTGGTTGTCAGTGTGTGGGAGATAAAGGGTGGTGTGTTATCAGTGTGTGGGAGATAAACGGTGGTGTGGTTGTCAGTGTGTGGGAGATAATGGTTGATGTGGTTGAAACTGTGTCAGTATGTGGGAGATAAAGTGTGGTGTGTTGTCGATGTGTGGGAGGTAATGGGTTGTGTGTAGTGAATGTGTGAGAGAAAAAGAGTGGTGTGGTTGTCAGTGTCTGGGAGATAGAGTGGTGTGGTTGTCAATGTGTTAAAGATAATGGGTGGTGTGGTTGTCAATGTGTTGGAGATAATGGGTGGTGTGGTTGTCATTGTGTTGGAGATAATGGGTGGTGTGGTTGTCAGTGTGTTGGAGATAATGGGTGGTGTGGTTGTCAGTGTGTGGGAGATAAAGGGTGGTGTGGTTGTTAGTGTCTGGGAGATATATGGTTGTGTGGTTGTCAATGTGTTAAAGATAATGGGTGGTGTGGTTGTCAATGTGTTGGAGATAATGGGTGGTGTGGTTGTCAATGTGTTGGAGATAATGGGTGGTGTGGTTGTCATTGTGTTGGAGATAATGGGTGGTGTGGTTGTCAGTGTGTGGGAGATGAAGGGTGGTGTGGTTGTTAGTGTCTGGGAGATATATGGTGGTGTGGTTGTCTGTGTGGAAGATATATGGTGGTGTGGTTGTCAGTGTGTGGGAGATATATGGTGGTGTGGTTGTCAGTGTGTGGGAGATATATGGTGGTGTGGTTGTCAGTGTGTGGGAGATATATGGTGGTGTGGTTGTCAGTGTGTGGGAGATACATAGTGGTGTGGTTGTCAGTGTGTGGGAGATATATGGTGGTGTGGTTGTCAGTGTGTGGGAGATACATGGTGGTGTGGTTGTCCGTGTGTGGGATATACATGGTGGTGTGGTTGTCAGTGTGTGGGAGATATATGGTGGTGTGGTTGTCAATGTGTGTGTGGGATATATGGTGGTGTGGTTGTCAGTGTGTGGGAGATATATGGTGGTGTGGTTGTCAGTGTGTGGGAGATATATGGTGGTGTGGTTGTCAATGTGTGGAAGATATATGGTGGTGTGGTCGTCAGTGTGTGGGAGAAAAATGGTGGTGTGGTTGTCAGTGTGTGGGGGATATATGGTGGTGTGGTTGTCAGTGTGTGGGAGATACATGGTGGTGTGGTTGTCAGTGTGTGGGAGATACATGGTGGTGTGGTTGTTTGTGTGTGGGAGATATATGGTGGTGTGGTTGTCAGTGTATGGGAAATAAAGGGTGGTGTGTTGTCAATGTGTTGGAGATAATGAGTGGTGTGGTTGTCGATGTGTTGGTGATAACTGGTGGTGTGGTTGTAAAGTGTGTCAGAGATAATGGTTGGTGTGGTTGTAAAGTGCATTGGGGATAATGGGTGCTGTGGTTGTCAGTGTGTGGAAGATAAAGGGTGGTGTGTTGTCAGTGTGTTGGAAATCATGGGTAGTGGTGTTGTAAACTGTGTTGGAGATAATGGGTGTTATGTTATCAATGTGTGGGAGATAAAGGGTGGTGTGTTGTCAGTGTGTGGGAGATAAATGCTGGTGTGTTGTCAATGTGTTGGAGATAATGTGTGGTGGTGTTGTAAAGTATGTTGGAGATAATGGGTGGTGTGTTGTCAGTGTGTAGGAGATAAAGGGTGGTGTGTTGTTAATGTGTGGAAGATGAACGGTAGTGTGGTTGTAAAGTGTGTGGAATATAAAGGGTGGTGTGTTGTCAGTGTGTGGGAGATAAAGGGTGGTGTGTTGTCAGTGTGTGGGAGATAAAGGGTGGTGTGTTGTCAGTGTGTGGGAGATAAAGGGTGGTGTGTTGTCAATGTGTGGAATATAAAGCGTGGTGTGGTGTTAATGTGTGGAATATAAAGGGTGGTGTGTTGTCAGTGTGTGGGAGATAAAGGGTGGTGTGTTGTCGATGTGTGGGAGATAAAGAGTGGTGTGGTTGTAAAGTGTGTGGGAGATAATGGGTGGTGTATTGTCAATGTGTTGGAGATAATGGGTGGTGTGTTGTCACTGTGTCAGTGTGTGGGAGATAATGAGTGAGAGATAAAGGGTGGTGTGGTTGTCAATGTGTGGGAGATAATGGGTGGTGTGGTTGTCAGTGTGTAGGAGATAATGGGTGTTGTTGTTGCCAGGTTGACGTGTCTGCAGCTGGACGTGACCAACAGCAGAGACATTGAGGCAGCGGCCGTTCTCATCCAGCAGGCTGTTGGCGAAGAGGGTCAGTGACACTCATTGTGTGTCTTCCACACCTGTCCCTATTACCTGTCTGGTAGTCTGTGTGTAATTAACACCTGTCCCTGTTACCTGCCTGTCAGTCGCTGTATGTCTTCCACACATGTCCCTGTTACCTGTCTGTCAGTCACTGTGTGTCCTCCACACCTGTCTCTGTTACCTGTCTGTCAGTCACTGTGTGTCCTCCATACCTGTTACCTGTCTGTCAGTCACTGTGTGTCCTCCATACCTGTTACCTGTCTGTCAGTCACTGTGTGTCCTCAACACCTGTCCCCGTTACCTGTGTCAGTCACTGTGTGTCTTACCTGTCCCTGTTTCCTGTGTCAGTCACTGTGTGTCCTCCAAACCTGTCCCTGTTACCTGCCTGTCAGTTGCTGTGTCCTCCAAACCTGTCCCTGTTACCTGTCTGTTAGTCACTGTGTGTCCTCAACACCTGTCCCTGTTACCTGTCTGTCAGTCACTGTGTGTCCTCCACACCTGTCCCTGTTACCTGTCTGTCAGTCACTGTATGTCCTCAACACCTGTCCCTGTTACCTGTCTCTCAGTCACTGTGTGTCCTCCACACCTGTACCTGTTACCTGCCTGTCAGTCACTGTGTGTCCTCCACACCTGTCCCTGTTACCTGTCTGTCAGTCACTGTGTGTCCTCCACACATGTCCCTGTTACCTGTCTGTCAGTCACTGTGTGTCCTCCACACCTGTCCCTGTTACCTGTCTGTCAGTCACTGTGTGTCTTCCACACCTGTCCCTGTTACCTGTCTGTCAGTCACTGTGTGTCCTCCACACCTGTCCCTGTTACCTGCCTGTTAGTCACTGTGTGTCCTCCACACCTGTCCCTGTTACCTGTCTGTCAGTCACTGTGTGTCTTCCACACCTGTCCCTGTTACCTACCTGTCAGTCACTGTGTGTCCTTCACACATGTCCCTGTTACCTGTCTGTCAGTCACTGTGTGACTTTCACATATGTCCCTATTACCTGTCTGTCAGTCACTGTGTTTCCTCCACACCTGTCCCTGTTACCTGTCTGTCAGTCACTGTGTGTCCTCCACACCTGTCCCTGGTTACCTGGTCTGTCAGTCACTGTGTGTCTTCCACACCTGTCCCTGTTACCTACCTGTCAGTCACTGTGTGTCCTTCACACATGTCCCTGTTACCTGTCTGTCAGTCACTGTGTGACTTTCACATATGTCCCTATTACCTGTCTGTCAGTCACTGTGTTTCCTCCACACCTGTCCCTGTTACCTGTCTGTCAGTCACTGTGTGTCCTCCACACCTGTCCCTGTTACCTGCCTGTCAGTCACTGTGTGTCGTCAACACTTGTCACTGTTACCGATCTGTCAGTCACAGTGTGACCTTAACACCTGTTCCTATTACCTATCTGTCAGTGATTGTGTGTGATTAACTCGCTTGCTGCCATTGTCCGCATATGCGGATGTCGTCGGAAAAAGCGTTCGATGCCAATGTCCGCATATGCGGATTTGGATTTTAAAAAGTCGTGCTGTTGGGGTGACGTGTTGGATACGAAACTCAAAAGCAGAACTGATTCTTAAGTTATCTCTGGCCAACTTTTCATTCACACACACTGTGTGTGCAGTGACATGTTTGTTAGCAGACGACAACGAAGCATACCCTCGGTCAGCTCTGCAAGTTGTTTGACAAGATGGCGTCACGTCGAAGTGTTCGACATGGTAGGAGAGGTCAAACGCAACACAGCGTTGAAGCTACTTTGGAAATGATCCAAACTGAAGGCTCCGATGTTGAAGGAGATAATGTTGGTTCGTCGGACAGTGATTTTGAACCATATCCCGATGAACTAGAAATAGATTCGGCCGCTGAAGAGGGTGTTTACAGTGGAGAGGAAAGCGAGTCCTGACCATGTGCCAGCTGACCGACAATGACAACGAAATCACTGAGGAAACGGATGACTTTGCTGGTGTTTTTACCAGTGATTGGACTGAAAATGGTGAGTGTGTATGTATTATATATATATATATATATATGTGTGTGTGTGTGTGTGTGTGAAAGAAAACAATGTCACATGCTCAGGTGTACAACTGTGTGTTTGTGTGTGTGTGATTGCATGCATATGTTTACTTATTTTCTGTTTTACTTGTTCATTTGTAGAACAAGGTGCTGTAGAAATGACAGTAATAGTACTAATACTGATGATACTGTCATTATTGTTTGTAATATTGTTAAAATTTTTTTTAAAGAATCTAAAGTGGTTTTCTTTGACTACATGTAAAAAAAACTTACCACATTATGCTTCCATTCACATAAATATTTAGAATAAACAAGGGAATAAGCAAACAAATAATTTAAACAACAATAAGAAGAAAGAGTCGGACCTGCATGATCATTTGTGTGTGTGTATGGTTGCAGGGCATGTTGCTGTGCTGAAGTGGCAGGACAAAACACCAGTTCATGTGCTGACAACAGTCATGCTGCCAACTACCATGGTCAGTGTGACAACACAACACTGTCCTGGAAGCCAGAAGCCAGCTGCAGTACAAGACTACATCACCAACATGGCTGGAGTGGATATGAGTGACCAGTTACTGCAAGTGCAAGGTCTGTGAAGACCTGTTCAAGCACCACAACACACCAAAACACCAAACTGCCAACTGGTGTCCAAAATGTGGAGTTCCACTGTGTGTGAAGCTGTGCCCAGGACTCAACATCACCTGTCATGAGCTTTTTCACTCCAGACAAGACTATTGTCAGTGATAATACATCAGGTTTTTGTGTGCAGTGAACTCCCTTTTTTATGTAGAGACAATATTTTCTTTCGTGTGCGTGATTTTCAACTTTCTCCACCATCTGTTCATACTTCATTGCATGTACTAGGTCTTCAGTTCCTCAAATAGTGTTAGGATGTGACGTGGAACATTTGTAAGCTGTTCAAGGACACTTGGTATACCTTTCCGATGGGTGCAAAAATGCTACAAAATACTCAAAATATGAATACCGTGATCAACAACAAGATGGTGAGTAAATAATTTTTTTTTTTGCACAAATATGGAACAACATTCACTGAATACACATACTAAATTTTAATTCTCTGGGTGTTTATTTGTTTTTTTTGAGAATTTTTTTCCCATCCTATACAAACCCTGGGTTTTCAGGGATTCGCAAGGGCAAAAACTCTTGGCATGGAGTGAGTTAACACCTGTCCTTGTTATCTGCCGGTCATTAGTGTCATCAGTCAGTGTGCATCTTGATGTGCTACTTGTGTATGTGTGTGTGTAACTCTGTATGTTTATTAAAATCAGTGTGTGTGTCTGTGTGTGTGTGTGTGCTTGCTAAAATCAGTCATGCTTATATTTTCATTTGTTTCCAATATTCTTCCATCAGAACAGTGATAATTATAGTTATCACAGGATGGAATACATGTTTTACTCTTTTTTTTTTACTTTAACATTTCATGAGTATTTCATGAAAAAATCTGAGCACATCACTCCTCTTTTGCAACATCTCCACTGGCTCCCTGTTTCACACAGAATAAAGTACAAGATCAACACTCTATGTTATAAATTTATTCACAAATCTGCCCCTTCCTATCTGTGTGGCTGCCTTCACCTCTTCACTCCATCTCGCTCACTACAGTTGGCCTCGGATCCATTCTGTTTACGCATACCCAGATTCAAACACTTGACTGTTGGTCGCCGTTCTTTCTCTGCTTTGCAATTGGAATGAACTTCCTCTTTCGCTTCGTCAAGTCTCCACACTCAGCTCTTTCAAGTCTGGCCTTAAAACCCACCTCTTCCCAAAATAGCCTCCCTTCCCTGCCTCTTCCTTGTCTTCAGTTTCTCCAGTTTTAGAGTTATGCATGTGCGTGAATGACTGGTGCGAAAACTCTTTGATTAAGCTTTTGCCAGGTAGTATTTCTGTCTGGCCAGTCTTAATGCTTGGTGCAGCACTAAGATGCCATAGTCCATGCACCATCTCATCCCATCAGTGCCAGTCAAACAATTAACCCTTTCACTGCCAGGAAAATAAGATTTAAGTAAAATCTATTTGCCAGGGTTTTTTCACAAAAAAACGGGTATAAATTTTCAAAAAAATCTGTGCTCTTTGTTATCAGAGAAAGACCAATAAAAGTATATATTTTCTGAAAGGTAAATGAATAAAGAATACAAAACACATGATGTTTTCCCATTTTAATTTTTTTTAATATTTTTAGTAACATGCTGTTGTTTTGAAATCAGTGTTTTGTTTTTTTTATCACATTTTCAACTTGTTCATTACAAACATTAGTCAGGTAATTTGCACTAAAATGTCATATTTTCTGGACAAATGGATATCTGCACACACAAAATCATACTAGAACAACCACAATATTAAAAAAATGAAAAAGAAATAGATACACAATGCATTGTGACTTCTGCAAGTGATAATATGGATGTGAGGCCACGCCCCCTCAGTCTCCACCCCCCTCCTCTTCACCCTTCTCACACAGTCACTTTATCCAGTTCTCATCAGACCACATTGGCTGAGTGCCAAGAAAATCACTCACACTGTGTCCTGCTAAAAATTCGGTGACTTCTGTTGTCTGGTAGAGCTGAACAGCTGGCATCACTCACTGTTAGTCGTATCTTGTCCACTCTCTTGATTGCTCCCTTTTTTTCTATCAGATCGTCCTATAAATGTTCACCACTGCCTTCTTCGAATTTACGCTTCGATTCTTTCTGAGCATCAGCTAAAGAAAGCAATCTTGGTTGATTTAGCTCGCCACAATCGCATGTCTTGAGCACGGCATCAGTCCGACATTTTGTTGAGCGAGCAAGGAGAGGAGCCAGGCAAAAACTGCGGCCAGTAACCCAACCAAAACGTTCAAATAAAGGACTGCCTTATGACGTAGATGGTGTTTCTAGCTATGAATAGAATCTAGAAAGATTCCCCCAGCTAAAGCTACCAGCATTTTTGTCAACGAACTGAATGCAAATGCAGGGAAAAGTCAGAATATTTCGATGACGAGTTATCTCATCATTGTGGCAGCGAAGCATACATGCTTTCCATGACGAGTTATCTCATCATTTAGGCAGCCTAGGGGTTAAAAAACCAAAGGATCCAATACTGTTTATGAATTGCTGTCAAAGGTAAGTCTTTTGACCCCCCTGTGTGGATACCTATGGCTTTTTCTTAGTATTATAAATACAGTATCGCCACCTTGAGGATATCTGAGCAAGATATTTCCTCTTTCTCTATCACTCTCTTTGTGTCTGGGTTTTCCCTTTTCTTTCTGTCGTCTCTTCCTTTCATATTATCTATTCACCAATATTTTTTTCCAGAGAGCCTTACATATTTTTTGGTCTTTTTCTAGATTTGAAAATTGCGAACTCTTTCTATGCCCCTTTGTATGTGTGTGTGTTGCACACCCTGGATGTGTGAGATGCCCAGTGGTAATTTTCAGTTTATGTATGACTGCTATTACATTTTATTTAATTTGTTTGTTACATATGATTGTATTTGTGTTCAGATTAGTTGTTTGTTTTTTTAATCCACTGATGAAAAATTAAATGATCAGTGTCAGAGGCTTGTCCTAGGTTTGTGTGCATGAATGTAACTGAACTTTTGCCTGATTTTCTTTCCCAGGGTTTTTTGTTTTTGTTTTGTTTGCTGGTTTTATCAGGTTCAAGGGTGTGGATTTTTAGTTTTTAAGCCCTGATAGGCTCTGAGTGGTCAGCTGGGCCATGAGCAACATAAGATAGAGCAACCTGTAGCCTGTAGTCAGCCTCAATGACCCAATTTGTCACATAGCATGCATTAAGGTGACTGTTTGATAATCTCATTTCTCCTGTGGCCCTGACCTCCAGTCAAGGCAAGAGTTTTTTCAGAGTGCAGACAGTATAGCTCACCGTCTGTGTCAGTGTGTCAGTGCTTTCTGTGGAAGAGGATCAAAATGATAGACTTGCTGTTTTGCTTTGTTCTGTTTCCTGACCTTGCATAAGGTCAGAGTCTACTTTCGATAATTTATTCATTGGCCTAAGTGAGATGAAAACTGGGGCTTGTTTCTTTGTTTGTTTGTTTTTTCAGTTGTCCGCATACTCTTGGACACACATGCACCTGTGCACACACATACATATGTATGATAATGCATACACTCATACATGCACATTTAATCACTCTCTTTGTCTCTGTCTCACTCTTTCTCTAATGTAATGCACACACACTTTCATGCACACACTCAAATGTGCAATCACTCATATCTCATTCACATGCCCTTACAAGCTCAAAACATACCCTTTACTTTTCCATTTAAAAGGTCTTCAGTAAGAACAGAATGCTAAAATGTGTTTTCTCCTTTTGTCTGATCCTCCCCTCCCCTGGCTCTGCCCTGTTTCACACAATAGACATAGGTAATGATGGTAGAGACATCAGCCCCATGTATCATCCTGTGTTGACAGGCAAGATGGCAGTGTGGTTAGAGCACTGGATTTCTAATCCTAGGCTCCTGGGTTTCAGTCCTGTGTCTGGTGGGTGAAGGTGGGGGATTTTTCTGATCTCTCAGATCAACATATGTGCAGACCTGGTAGTGCCTAAACACCCTTTGTGCATATTCACTAGCAGGACTTCAAAAACACATGAAGATCCCATAATACATGTCGGGATTTGGTGGATTATGGAAATAGGAACGTACCCAGCATGCACACCTCCAAAAAACAGTTTATCTACCTAAGTAGTGGAGGGACAGCAGTTGTACACATAAAATCCTATCTGTAGAATCTGTACAAGGAAATATGTGAATTGTGGCCCATGAGCAAGAAGCAGAAGTCTATGTTGACCTTTCCTCCTGTGCTTCAAGAAGCACTGTGGCAGAATCAAGGTTTGAACTTGATCCAGTATAAACCAGTCATCAGGGTTCGAGGCCATCTTTCAACGTTTGTTGGGAAAGGCACTTTACACCGATTTTCCTCACTCCACCCACGTGTGAATGGGTACCTGATTTCGGTTGGGGAAGTTTAAAATGATGCAAGGAGAGGATTGGACCTTGCCTTCCTATGATACGCCCTCAACACATGGATATATATGAATTCACTGCCCCTATGGCCATGAAAGATGATGGGACCTTTAAGCATGTTTTGAAGTTGTGCTGGTGGTGGTGCAGGGCTCTGGGGGTTGGTGAACAATGCTGGGGTGTGGTACTTCACGGAGCTGGAGATGACCTCAGAGAAGATCCTGCGGCGGGTGATGGAGGTGAACCTGTTTGGCGCTGTCAACGTCACCAAGTCGGTGCTGCCCCTCATCCGCAAGTCCAAGGGCAGGATCATCAACATCACCAGTCTGCTGGGTAAGGGCATGGGGTGGGGGAGGGGGGGGGGAGATTAACTGGCCTGATTGCCGTAAAAGGCTGTGGGACCTTTAACCTTAACTTTAACATGCTTTTATATGAGGTGTCAGTGTCTACACGTGTGGATACAAGTCTTTCCTGATGGATATATTCCAGGCTGGTCAGAGCTATCATCTGTTTGGGGTAATTGGGGATGTGGAACTTTGTGTATATATGTGGGGGTCTTTTTTCTTTCTTTTTGTGGCTTTATTGTTTGTTGTAGGATTTTGTTCAAAGAATGAACCAATTTCCTTGCCTCAGGTTCTTGAGACCACTGCTTAGTTTGGAGAAATCTAAAAATAATTTTTTTAGACATTGCTCCACTATCAGTCATCTTATCAGTTGCTTTTACAAAGATCAAAATATAAATGCTGCAGGATTTAGATTTGAAGTTGGTCATCAGTCATTGATGCATACCAGTGGCTGGCAGTCAGTTGATTTTTTTAAATATTTTTCAGCAAGTCAGGCACTCAGACCAAAAGACTTTTTGTAGGCGTCTCTCAGTTTCATGCATCCCTGACTGTAGTTTCAAACTAAAAATGAAATAAATTCATTACTGGTGTACTGGTGTTCCTTTTCAGATTGATGTCAAGCAGACAAACATTGCAAACGAACAACTTGAAAATATGCAAGTCATCATCGGTTACATGTTGTGGTCTGCCTTGGACCACAGAGCCAGTGTGTGTGTGTGTGTGGGGGGGGTGCATTTGTGTGTGTGTGCATGCATAAGGGCATGCACACACACAGAGAAAAATAAGACAGAGAGCTGATATTCAGCTCAGAGTGTGTGTCAGCGCTCATCTACTCAGGATTACAATATCTTGAACACAGGCACATTCTCCCTTCAAATCAAGGTGGTTACAGAACAGGCAAGTCCACATGGGAAAATGCAGCTGCTTTTGCATATGAGGTGTATGAAGGATTTCAAAGGAAAGAAGAAACACTAGCAGTAGCAATCGACCTTGAAGATGCCTACAATAAAGTCCAGTTTGCACACCTCATGGAGCTGCTACTAAGTTATGGAGTAAAATTGACACTGACAAGATGGATAGCAGCAGCGCTTCAGGAAAGAACCGTTGTCCTACGCCTTGGAGATTGGATGTCTGCACCTTCTAAACTATCCATGGGACTGCCACAAGGGTCTCCGCTCTCTCCTGTCCTCTACAATGTCTACACGAAGGGCCTTGCAGACTTAAGCAACAATGGAATAGCTCGGGTGCTTACTCTTGCGGATGATGGCCTGGTCTTCAAAACTTCGAAAGATGCTCAGGAAAGAACCAAAGCCATCCAGAAACAACTAAACAATATTGCTCAATGGTGCAAAGACACAGGATCTTCCATCAATCCAGCGAAAGCCCAAACGTTGCTGTGCACCCTCAACAACAGAACCGCAAGCAAATCATCACCTTCTGTGTCATTCGATGGGATTCAGATCGAGAAAACTGAATGCCTACGCTACCTAGGAATACACTTCGACAGGATGCTGACCTTCAGAAAACATACGGAAAATACTGTTCTCAAATGCAAAAAAGGCCTTTCAGTCTTAAAGGCAATGGCAACCAAAGGTATTGAACAACGCCACCTCTTCCTGCAATACCAATCACTCGTCCTCGGTGTGATCGACTACGGACTTGGGCTAACAACACCGTCTCAAAGCAACCTCTTAAAGTTAGAAAGAGTTGAAAATGAAGCTATGAGGCTGATCCTTTGAGCAACAAAAGACACGCCCACAGAAACCATGCGATACCTACTTGACCTTCCTTCAGTGCAGGCCAGAAACCAGTTAGAACAGGTCAAGACCTACTTCAAAGCATTAGAAAACCCTCAAAACCCACTGCATGACGCAGTCAAAGAACCAAAAGGCAGCCGTCTAGGACGAGGAAGATCATGGATGGGGCAAGCAGAAGACACAATCCAGCTAGTATGCCGACTACAAGACCTGAAAGAAACAAAAGAATGGGAGAAAAAACCCGAAAACCTCAACACAGCCATTTCACCCACTCTAGGAAGACATTGTCGGGAATGGCCAGAGGGCAAAACTGATGCGAAAGTGAAGCTACTCATAGAAGAAAACAGTAAAGAAGAGGACATCATCATATACACAGATGGCTCAGTCACCAAAGACCAATGCGGTTGGGGATTCACTGCGAAACAAAATGGAAAAACAGTTAGGGAAGAGAATGCTACCTACAAAGTTACAACCTCCAGCCTAACGATGGAAGTTGAAGCTGTGACACACGCCCTCCAGTGGCTATCATCCATCCATACGCCTGGAAACCAACATGCCATGATTCTAACCGACTCAATGAACCTCATACAGAAAATTGAAAACGGAATGGGAAGCCCAGAGTGGCATAAGGCAATGCGCAACTTTCAGATTAAAAAACTCACATGGTCATACTGCCCGGGACATGCAGGAGTTAAGGGAAATGAGCGAGCTGACAGACTTGCAGGTAATGCAACACCAACGAGCAGCCTACATCTAGGAAAATCGGAAATCCTCAGAAAGGTCAAAGAATATCAAAAAGAACAGGTACAAGGCCATCACACCATCGATCGCCTCAAAGAAATAAAAGCAGAGAGGGAGTGGCCGTAAGTCTAACATGAAAGGTAGAGCACGATGCTTTGCAAATCAAACAAATATCGGCATCATTTCCAAACCAACATTGCGCAAATTTCTTCAAAACGGAACAGAGTCTCTGTGGGCTTTTCCAAGTACAATAGACTGAGCAACACACTAGACGCCACTGTCTTGACATCAGAGATCTTTTCCCATCCCTCTTGCAGCCAATCAGTAGCTGCCTCTGTGTGTGTGTGTATGTGTGTGTTTGTGTGTATGTGTGGGTCTGTGTTTGTTTGTTTTTTGAGTGCGTTTGTGCATGCGTGAGAGTGTAAGTGTACACAAGTGTCAGGAGAGTTCTGTGCATGTGAATGTGTGTGTGTGTGTTGTGTGTGTGTGTGTGAGGGGGAGGTGGGGGTGCAGGGAGGAGGTGGGGTAGAGGATGAGGTATGTGAGTGTATGCATGCCTACACTGTGGGAGCAACAGGATATTGGAACGTATATATTATATATATATATCTTTGTTTATATGTGTGTGGGGTTGTGGGAGAGAGATATGGGCGTTTGTGTGTGTGCTTGTACAAGTAAGCGTTTGTGTGTGTGTGCCTGTGCGTGTTTGTGTGTGTGTGTGTGTGTGTGTGCCGTGGAAGCTGTGATACATAGACTAGAAATGAGTGTGTGGAGGAGGGGGTAGAGGAGGTGCAGGGTAATGTGGTGTGTGTGTGTGTGTGTGTGTTGGAGCTCATGTACGTTTATATGTATTTGACTGTGCTTTCATATCTGTGAAACTGCGTTTTTGGGGCATATCTGTTACGCATGTGTGGGTGTATGTGTGAATCTGTGTCTTCATGTTTTATATTTATTTGCTTATTTATCATCATTGTTTTATTTATTTAATTATTTATTTATTTATTATTATTATTATTATTTTATCATTATTTTCATTACTACTACCTTTTTTTATATCATAATTATTATTTATTTATGTAAGCTTATCTATATATATATTTTTTTTTTTCTTCTCAAGGCCTGACTAAGCGCGTTGGGTTACGCTGCTGGTCAGGCATCTGCTTGGCAGATGTGGTGTAGCGTATATGGATTTGTCTGAACGCAGTGACGCCTTCTTGAGCTACTGAAACTGAAACTTACAAACTCAGTTCAAGTCACACACACACACACACACACACACACACATGCACAACTTGTTGTCACTTAGACACACACAAATACACAACCAAGAAGTGGCAAATCTCAGCAAAAAATCTACCGCCCAACTCAACTTCAGAAAACATCCTTGTTAGGTTCAACATCACAGGAAACATACAGGCTCTCAGAATGGTTTACCACAAACAGATTTCCACAGAACACTTAATGTCCACTCTGCTTTATCACAGTATCTTTTTCCCGACATCCTATCTGAAGGCACAGCATCCACATGGCTACTGCCCATTCATTTGCGCATGTGGATGATTGTGTATGTTGAACAGAACCCAGATGTTAAAATTGTTGACACAAGTTGCTAGAATGAACCATTAATACTGACAACCCAAACACAACAAATTTGTTCCACCTTTGCCTTGAACATTCCCTCTTTCACCAGCACTGTGGATGATTCCACAGTGCACTATAGCCTACATGATTACAGAATCTTAATGCAAAAAATAAATAACTTTGAAAAAGAACGTGCATCGACTCCACTTTCAGCTCATCAACATTGTGGGTTGTTTTTTTTTAACCCACCTGCAACTTACTTTTCAGTTTTTTGTTGGTTTTGTTTCACTGGTTTTGACTGTTTACCAAATCCAGCTTATGGGAGTGGTGTGGAGGGAGTTTCTGTGAGGGATAGAAAATGCTATTGACTGGACCTGCGTAACTGTCCTTAAAAATTATGCAGGTGTCTGCCCTCATGTTGTTCACAACAGTCATGATTCAGTGTTGAAATGGCCTGTCCACATGTTGTCATGAATACAGCAGACATGTTTCAGTGTATATATGACCTGTCCACATATTGTCATGACTACAGCAGACATGTTTCAGTGTTGATATGACCTGTCATGTTGTCATGACTACAGCAGACATGTTTCAGTGTATATATGACCTGTCCACATGTTGTCATGAATACAACAGACATGTTTCAGTGTATATATGACCTGTCCACATATTGTCATGACTACAGACATGTTTCAGTGTTGATATGGCCTGTCATGTTGTCATGACTACAGCAGACATGTTTCAGTGTTGATTGGCCTGTCATGTTGTCATGACCACAACAGGCATGTTTCAGTGTTGATATGGCATGTCATGTTGTCATGACTACAGCAGACATGTTTCAGTGTTGATTGGCCTGTCATGTTGTCATGACCACAACAGGCATGTTTCAGTGTTGATATGGCCTGTCATGTTGTCATGACCACAACAGGCATGTTTCAGTGTTGATATGGCCTGTCATGTTGTCATGACCACAGCAGACATGTTTCAGTGTTGATATGGCCTGTCATGTTGTCGTGACCACAACAGGCATGTTTCAGTGTTGGTATGGCCTGTCATGTTGTCGTGTCCACAGCAGACATTTTTCAGTGTTGATATGGCCTGTCATGTTGTCATGACCACAGCAGACATTTTTCAGTGTTGATATGGCCTGTCATGTCCACAGCAGACATGTTTGAGTGTTGATAAGGCCTGTCATGTTGTCATGACCACAGCAGACATGTTTGAGTGTTGATATGGCCTTTCATGTTATCATGTCCACAGCAGACATGTTTGAGTGTTGATATGGCTGTCATGTTGTCATGACCACAACAGACATGTTTGAGTGTTGATATGGCCTGCCATGTTGTCATGACCACAGCAGACATGTTTCAGTGTTGATATGGCCTGTCATGTTGTCGTGTCCACAGCAGACATGTTTCAGTGTTGATATGGCCTGTCATGTTGTCATGTCCACAGCAGACATGTTTGAGTGTTGATATGGCCTGTCATGTTGTCATGTCCACAGCAGACATGTTTCAGTGTTGATATGGCCTGTCATGTTGTCGTGACCACAACAGACATCTTTCAGTGTTGATATGGCCTGTCATGTTGTCGTGACCACAGCAGACATGTTTCAGTGTTGATATGGCCTGTCATGTTGTCATGACCACAGCAGACATGTTTCAGTGTTGATATGGCCTGTCATGTTGTTGTGACCACAGCAGACATGTTTCAGTGTTGATATGGCCTGTCATGTTGTCGTGACCACAGCAGACATGTTTCAGTGTTGATATGGCCTGTCATGTTGTCGTGACCACAGCAGACATGTTTCAGTGTTGATATGGCCTGTCATGTTGTCATGACCACAGCAGACATGTTTCAGTGTTGATATGGCCTGTCATGTTGTCGTGACCACAGCAGACATGTTTCAGTGTTGATATGGCCTGTCGACGGGCGCAATAGCCGAGTGGTTAAAGCGTTGGACTGTCAATCTGAGTGTCCCAGGTTCGAATCACGGTGACGGCGCCTGGTGGGTAAAGGGTGGAGATTTTTACGATCTCCCAGGTCAACATATGTGCAGATCTGCTAGTGCCTGAACCCCCTTCGTGTGTATATGCAAGCAGAAGATGAAATACGCACGTTAAAGATCCTGTAATCCATGTCAGCGTTCGGTGGGTTATGGAAACAAGAACATACCCAGCATGCACACCCCCGAAAATGAAGTATGGCTGCCTACATGGCGGGGTAAAAACGGTCATACACGTAAAAGCCCACTCGTGTGCATACGAGTGAACGCAGAAGAAGAAGAAGATATGGCCTGTCATGTTATCGTGTCCACAACAGACATATTTGAGTGTTGATATGGCCTGTCATGTTGTTGTGTCCAAAGCAGACATGTTTCAGTGTTGATATGGCCTGTCATGTTGTCTTGACCACAAGACATGTTTCAGTGTTGATATGGCCTTTCATGTTGTCATGACCACAGCAGACATGTTTGAGTGTTGATATGGCCTGTCCACATTTTGTCATGACCATAACAGGCATGTTTGAGTGTTGATATGGCCTGTCATGTTGTCATGACCACAGCAGACATGTTTCAGTGTTGGTATGGCCTGTCATGTTGTCATGACCACAGCAGACATGTTTCAGTGTTGATATGGCTTGTCATGTTGTCATAACCACAACAGACATCTTTCAGTGTTGATATGGCCTGTCATGTTGTCATGACCACAGCAGACATTTTTCGGTGTTGATATGGCCTGTCATGTTGTCATGACCACAGCAGACATTTTTCAGTGTTGATATGGTCTGTCCTGTTGTCATAACCACAGCAGACATGTTTCAGTGTTGATATGGCCTGTCATGTCGTGACCACAGGGCGATTGACCCTGGAGGGTGTGGGAGCCTACAGCATGTCGAAGCACGCACTGCTGGCCTACTCCAACACACTGAGGCAGGAGATGAGGAAGTGGGGCATCCATGTGGCCATCGTGGAGCCTGGCGCTTTCCGTACAGGTAAACTGCTGTCATTCTGGCTTTACAGGGAGATAGCTCTTCCCACCACAACCCCACCTCCACCCTTGCGTTCTTTCAGATTTAAGTAGTTTTTATGTTTGTTTTTAAATCTGTGCTAGAAAAAAGTTGTTATGGAAATTCTGTACAAGATTTTGGGGAGGGGGGGAGAGGGTGTCTCTCTTCGTTTCTATCTCTTTTCTTTCCTTTACCTTTCTTTCACATTTTCTGCTGTCCCAGTCTGTTCATCAGTATTGGACAGCCAGGCACATTTGTTATTGGCAACAGAGTTGCCATCTCTCTGTAATTTATGACTTGGAAGTGTGAAATTATCCTTTGTTAAACTTGAATTTCAGTTTTGTCTTGATCATGGCAGTGTGAAAATGTTCCTTTGCGTGTTAAATTATTTTATGTTTTATTAGTTACTGTTTTCATTCATTCTTTATTTCAGGCAGCACAAATGAGCATCTTTTACGAAAGCGACAGACAGAGGTGTGGGAAACGCTGGACGCGGAAACCCAGGCGACATATGGTTCAGAGTACCTGGCCTCCATTTACAGCCACCTGATCACAGTGTCACAGAGCTTCCCCTCAGACTTGACCCCCGCTGTCCGCTGCATTCGCAGTGCCCTTCTGTCCATGCAGCCCCGCGCCTGCTACCCTACTGGGAAGGGGGAAGAACTGGTGATTTGTCTGCATCCTTTCTTGCCGGTATGGTTGGCTGATAGAATCATGGCATCATTTGGACTTTTACCCCGTCATCTCAAGCCATCTGCTCTCTTGTAATCACAGGTTGTTTGGATTTCATTTCATCGCCTATATTTATAGCATGTTAATGTGTGAATGTATCTTTTCTTTTCTTTTTGTTTTGATGTTATTTTTTTTAACATGGTCCAGTTCAGAATTGAATTAATCTCTGCAACAGTCTCACTGGGATCCATCTGTGTACTTTAAAAAAAAATTGATTTACTAATTTAGAGAGTCAGGAATCCTGATGCTATATTTTCTGATGGCCCAGCTGGTTACTACTTTGAGCTTACAATCTGCCTCTCTTACCTGCTCTCCTGCTGTTAGTCATTTTCAGCATTGCATTCCTTTGCTGCTTGTTAATTGTTGTTATTTGCGGTCTTTGAAATATGTGTATGTATATGAGTTTCATTTGAAATGATGAGTGGCATTTGAAATGGTATGTGTGACATCACTTGAAATGAAAAGTGTTGGATTGTCAGTTTCACTTTCTCAAGCCTTTGTTTTGTTTGTTTGTTATGGGGAGGATTTGGAAGGGAGGGGCTGCCTTTTATTGGGAACTAGGTGGAGAGATTTTGTGTGTGTGTGTGTTTTTCGCTTTTTTTTTTTTTTTTTTTTTTTTAGATTGAGAAAGAATTGTACCTGTGTCTGCTGATGCCTTAGCTCTCAAGAAAGAGCTGATGTTTATCACAGGAATAATAATAATGATAATGCACATTTATATAACGCAGAGAGGATACAGAGATGATTTATATCAGATTCACTTTTTTGTTGTAAAAGTGACCACAAATTCACAGACTTACACAGGTAAATGCTTGTGTGCCCATGTACCTGCAAGACTGGGCAGTCAGTTGAGTTGCTGTGTTTACACTTACGAGAACAGTAGAACACTTTGCCAGAAAGGAAAATATCCGACTCCATGCAGAAGATTTAGCTAGATAGGCATCCATAAGTATCCATATCAGTCAATGCATCAGTTTACAGCAGACTATGGAGTTTTGCTGTGGGGGATAAGGCATCATGGGGTGTGGCTAAACAGGCCACTACTGGAGTGAAAATCCTCCCTAATGCCTCCAAGCCGATTGTTCTGAGGCTGCAGTTTCCCAGGTGTTCAGGGTGACGTTCAAGGCTTTCAGATTTCTTTTCCAGGAAAAAAAACAGACTGAAATTTGTGCTTGCATACATGTTTGTGAGTGTGCTAACATGAGATAAAGAGAGAGAAGAAGCATTTGTGATTGCCTTTGTTTGTGTCTTGAGTCTCTGTACTGCACCTACAGTGAATTGGGAAAGTTGTCAAAGTGAAAATTTTTATGTTTGTTTGGGATTGTTTTTTGTCCTCCCTTTCAGAGACAATACGTGTCAGCATCCAGAAACTTTTTTGTTCAAGACAAAATGTAGGGGGTGGCGGGGGGTGAATATATGGTGTCATGCAGAGATGTTTTTAGAGATAATTTTTTGGTTTCAGTTTTTCTCCTTGTCCTGGTCTTTCAACTGATTTCTGCCTGCTAGTCCAGCTGTTGACCTACCACAGCACAAAATATCTATCAGGTCATTTCTTAGGTGTTTTATGTTTGTACTGATGCAGTATTTTCTTCAAGATCAAAATAGTCATAGTCTTCATTCCACATTGCATTGTTGTTGGCATGTGTTTGCCTGGAACAAAGGTGTAGAGCTTGTCAAACTATTTTAGTATTATTTTATAGGCATATAATAGAAATATGAGAGCAATGTTTGGAGTGAAAAAAGAGAAAGTAGAAACTGACCGCAGTGTGAGGAGTATTTTGCTTTCTTTGCATTTCTGCTTTTGCATCAAATTTCATTTTTCACTGTCAGCTGCACTTCCACAGACCTGACAGCAAAGCATACAAACAAATTGTGAAATTGGATACCTCAACCCCCCTCCCCCGAAAAAATAATCGAAATTTTTACTAACAAATAAATGAAGTGTATTTGTGTGATATGTGTCCCCTATTTGGGATGCTGGGACTGAATGGGTAGAGACTTTACTGCACATTTACATTTGTAGAAATGTGCTTCAAAACCACTGGGTTTGTTCAAACAAACGAAATAAAATAGACACAAGTGAAACAGACAAAATAGAAATATCTATCTCCTTTTTTTTTGTAAAATGAAAAAATAAACAACTGGTTTCTGTTCATTCATATCAGTTCTCTTCTGGAAAATCAATAAAGCACAACAGAACCATCTGAAAACAACAGCAGACATAAACTTTTTTTGTTTTTATATCAGAGTGACTTGTAACAGGATCAGTTATGTGTTGGACTTGTGATCCAATGATCAGAATTTGAGGCCCCATTTCACCACAGTGTTGTGTCCTTTGAAAGGTAATTTACTCTTCATTTTACTCAATCCGCTCAGGTGTGATTGGGGACCTGGCTTTGGTTTGAGGAAGGTAACATCCAAAGGAAGGAATTTGGCCCTGCATTCCTGTGCTGAACCCTTCACACAGTGGATATGAATTCATAGCCCCTACAGCTGTAAAGATCTGTAACCTTAACCATAACCTTTTAACTTGTGCACATCCATGTGGCAGGCTCACACTTAAGTACACAGGAAATACATGTTTTCAGTCACTGGTTATGGTACTTATGTTTCGCCTTTGTGTCTTACTTGTGGGGTGGGGGGATGTTTGGCTTTCTTTGCTTTTCCTTGCGTATGTGTGTATGCATTTCATTCTCCAACATATTGTTTTCTTGTACAGGTGGACAAATTCTTGTTGATAATCATTAACATATCTGGAATGAGAAAGTTTGTGAATGAAAAGAATGGCTCGATGAGTTTAGCCACTCTGTATTTTTTGTCAGTCAAGGACTTGTACATGGCAAGAGTGGCTATTATTTTGATTGTATCACATACAGAGGTGTTATTTGTGTGTGCATGTGCGTGTTAAGTGCTATGCATGTATTGGTTCTGAGTTTAGATAATCAGTGTGGTGTCTTTTTTGTGTTCTATACTCTGTGTGTTGTGGTTCAGAGTTTAGAGAACAACAGGGTTTGTGTACTATTCTCCAGTATTGCCTTATTTCAACCTGCAGTGTTGCTGTGTACATGTCTCCGGCTGTGTCTTGATGTGTATATTGTGTATAGCTGCTAGTGGTTTGTGCCTACAGCTTTGTGTTCTTGAGTGCAGATGTAGATGTTGTGAATACATCCATATACAGGGTTCACAAAAACTTAATGACCATTAGAAACTTAAACAGTCTTCTAGGGGGCATGGTGAAATGATGCTGAATTTTTGGCAGACATTTGTGAGTCACCCAATGTAATGAGCGCCATTCATAACCTGAAGTTTTTTCGTGCATGTGTGCATGTGCACTTCAGATTTTTACAGTGAAAAACCAAGGTTATTGTTTAGAAGCCACTGAATAACAGTGAATTTAGTGGAAACATTTATTTTTCAAACACATTTATCAAGCTGTTTTTGGTGCTTGCATGCCTTAAGTAGCTATCAGTGAATTCAGTGAGAGGCCAGTGGTAGACCTTGTGCTGCCTGCTTAATTTGAATAATCTCTTCTTTTTGTCTTCTTTTTTATAATTTCATTTTTTATAAATCTAATAATGAAATACCTGCTTTCATGATGTGGCGCTTAACTTTGTATGATGTTTTCAGTGTTTGTATAATGTTTAGATATCTCTCTCTGTATATATATGCATTTCCAGTATTGTCTCAATACATTTGTGATATTGTGTACTGATCCACATGCATGTTTCCAGTGTTGTTATTATACTTAGATATCTTTGTTGTTGCTTACATATGTGTGTCCAGCATTGTCTCAAAGGTATTGGTGGTGTTGTGTACAGGACGTCAGTTTCCTCTTGCTGTATTTAGAAATAAGAAAATCACTGTTGTATCCACATCATCAGCTTTGTGTTTCAATGTCAGTCATATCTGTCAAAGAATAGAAATAGCTTGTCTAGTGTAAATGTGGTGATCATTGTTCTGAAGGGTTCCGACATTGCCACAAGTTGATGAGTCAGTCATTCGTGGTTGTCTTTTGATAACCAAGGATGATGATTCGTTGTGCCCTCATCAGTTGACACACATGTAGCTTTGTAGCCCAAAGTCTGAAGCACCCATGTGGCTGCAGGTGAGGCATGGAACCAGCAGGCAGGGCAGTGGCAGATGCAGCTGTCACTGATGTCGAGCATCTGCAAAGTGCTGGCGGTGTTCTCCCTCAAATGTCCTCACTGCAGTTACTTCTGTCTGCAGCAGCAGTTTGAAGCTTCCAAGACTGGAGGTTTGGCCACTTGAGGTCAGCCTTGAGGTTATCTTTGTCCCTCGTTGGGCGTCCCTGATAGTGATTGCCATGCACCAGCTCCCCATACAAGTGCCGTCAGGGAATTCTGGACCCGTCCATGCAGATGACATCACATGGCCGGACCATTAAAGCTGGGCCTGAAGGATAATGATAATAGTCTGTATACAAGGGTGAGCTGTGTGGTGAATGTGGCACAAAACTATCTTTCCTCGCATTACATAAGAATAAGAATAACTTTATTATCTCCAACTGGAGAAATTTGGTCAGATGCATTATCACAACATAGACAAGTAAACAACATGGGGACCATAACTGTAAAAGTCAGCAACAGCTTTTACGAATATTACGAAGATACAAATGTAAAAAAAAATATCACATACACCGTTTCATACATACATCCACACACTGCAGGTAATAACTAGTATTCTTAATGTAAAAACAGAAAGAATTAAGAAACATTATTTGAATACAATTATAAACATAGCCTACTATACTGCACATTGATTATAAAAGACAGATAAGATAAGAATAAAGATGAATTGCGGAAAACCACAACCAGATAATCAGCACTCACGGATAACTTGATTAAACAAGAGTAATAAACATATGTTCTCAAATAAAAGCATTTGACATATTTGCTTTTAAAAACATTGCAATTAATTATTACATCGTAATTATTAAACAGAAATATATTTAGAATATGGACGTTGGCATTAGACATATTCCATTGTACATTCATCCTGCATATTGCACATTATTCTTCCTACATATTGCACATTCATTATAACCAATTGTCACGTTTTAAGCTCAGTAAACACACACACACACACACACTCACACACGCAGACACCACAACTAGAACAAGGTACAGCCTATCATGCACGGACTTTCACACGTCTCACATGAGAGTGCGCGCGCGCGCGCACACACACACACACACACACACAGTTCTCAAGAATTTAAAAGGTGGATTGAACGTGGAATAAAAGTCTTCAGAGCTCTGGATTTCAACTTAAAAGTTCTGTAGCGTCGTCCTGATGGCAATAGCTCATAATACTTTGCTAAGATATGGGTGTCGTCAGTTGCTATCTGCCTGCTTTTTTTAACCACTCGACTTTCATACAGCTCTTGCATACAAGCTTGTTTCACTCCCACAGTTTTACTGCATACACTCATGACATCGTTCAAAACACGCTTACTCCTCACTCCCAAACTTCCATACCAGCACATAAATGAAACTGTGAGCAGACTCGATACAACATCAATAATAACTCTGAAGAATAGTTGAATTTATACCAACATTTCTAAGCTTCTGTAAACAAAAAATTCTAGATTGACATTTCTTATGAATGGAATCAACATTTCTGTCAAAAGTCAGCTTATTGTCTAAGATGGTCCCTAAATATCTATATTCATTGACCCTCTCCACTGTTTGACCATCAATAACAAGGTTAGCTACAGGCAAGGGGTCTTTCTGAAAATCTATTAACATTTCTTTTGTTTTCAATACGTTCAGATCCAGATAGTTTTCCTCGCACCAAGAACAGAACTTTTTAATTTCACTGAAATAAATAGCATCAGAGTTGGTCAGATCTTCAATAGCTGAATCATCAAAATATTTTATGACAGGAGTTTCCTCCGTGCCTCTGCAGTCATTTGTGTACAGTGTAAATAGAACAGGGGACAGCACTGTACCTTGGGGTGCACCAGTAGAAGTAGAGTTTAGAGAAGAGTTGGCAGAATGAAAGCGGACGGACTGAGTCCTATTGAGAAGAAAACTTACTATTCAAAGAGTAAGCTTCGGATCAACATCCAAGCCTAGCAGTTTGAGGGCAAGGAGATGAGGTTGTATTGTGTTAAAAGCAGAAGAGAAGTCAACATGCTGTGAAGACCAAAGATCACACCAGTCTTGGAACTGAATGCTGCCAATTTATGCTGTGCACTTTCCCCTGCTGTTCTTTTTCTCTGTGTGCATGCATGGACTTCTTAGTTCTTCTTCTTCTTCTTCTTCATTCATGGGCTGCAACTCCCACATTCACTCGTATGCACATGAGTGGGCTTTTATGTGTATGACCGTTTTTACCCCGCCATGTAGGCAGCCATACTCCGTTTTCGGGGGTGTGCATCCTGGGTATGTTCTTGTTTCCATAACCCACCGAACGTTGACATGGATTACAGGATCTTTAACGTGCGTATTTGATCTTCTGCTTGCATATACACACGAAGGGTGTTAGGCGCTAGCAGGTCTGCACATATGTTGACCTGGGAGATCGTAAAAATCTCCACCCTTTACCCACCAGGCGCCGTCACCGTGATTCGAACCCAGGACACTCAGACTGACAGTCCAATGCTTTAACCACTCGGCTATTGCACCCGTCAGTCTTTATACAACAAAGCTGCATGTCTGGTCCCTGCAGGTAATGGCATGCAACAAGGGATGACCCGGTCACCGCCCTTTCCTGGACATCCTCAATGCCTGCCTCTCAGCAAAATTTCACCTTCCCTCCTCCCAAACTGATTTGTCATTTAGCATATACAGTACAGTGAAGTATTGTACAGTACAGTACATGGAGGCATCCTTTTGGCACGGTATAGTGTCCTCAGGAAAGGCAATTTACTCCAATTTTCAAAGCTACTTATTCGATTTTCAAAGCTCTGAAAACCTCATCTCACAGGAAAAAACACCCATCTTTCCCTTTCTCAAAACCTAAAATCATCATATTCTTCTCTCGCAACCTAAAAATCACTTTGTCTTCTAACATTCAAAAAACTGACCCAATCTTTCCACAAACTAAAAAAAAAAAAAAAGACCATGAACTCCCACAACCCAACCTCCTCACAGGACAAAACCACACTGTTCCCTAGCCGTTGGACTCAAGAGGAACCTGTCTTGACCCTCTGTGACTGGATCCAGTTATGATTTGTTCCTTCCTCTCATGAACTCTCATCCTGAGGCAAATCGGCAAATTCTCCGACAGTACGACCAAGTGAGTGAATCAAACGCTGTTGTGCAGGAAAACTAAGCAGTCCAATCCTCCTCTCACATGTGATCCTGTGGGAGGGAGAGATCCCACTGAAGGAAGACTGTCTCAAACTGTGACGCGTTTCTTAATCACAAGAACGCTTGCGTGCTAGCGGCAAGAGAGCAAGTGGAAAGGGCAAGAAGTACATGCTCAATGAAACAAATGCAAAGCAGGGAGTAGATTTTATTCTTACCTCATGGAAAAGTTGCTCTGAAGGCTACCTAGCCTTGACTCACAAGAGCCTAGCCACTCTTGTTGCGAGGTGGAAAAAAGAAACGCACCTTCCTAGCGTGTCTCACAAGAACCTTGCTTAACTCACGTGTGACAAATGTGCCTCTGGTGGAAGAAAGAAAGGCAAGACACAGTGGCCAATCCGGCCAGGGATGGCCTGTCCCTGATGATGTTGGCAGGAGCGGGTGATGGCCTACCACCATCAACAGAGGGGACATGCTTGAAAGCAGAAACCTGTCAATGACAACACCACAAGAATGCGTGCATGCGTATGCGTGCATGCTCTCCAAGTTTCCACCATCGCAACAAAGCCAGCCAAGGCATCAATCAGTCCCTGTCACAATCTGCCCCTTCTTCTTCTTCCGCGCTCGTGGGCTGCAACTCCCATGTTCACTCGTATGTACACGAGTGGGCTTTTACGTGTATGACCGTTTTTACCCCACCATGTAGGCAGCCATACTCCGCTTTCGGGGATCAATCTGCCCCAACTCCACACACAATCCTGGTGGTTTTCCCCATCTGCCCCCTCCTCCTCAACATCATCATAATCATAAGACATGTAACACCTTTCTTTCACACAGCGTGCGCTGCTCGGCCAGCCATGATCAGTGTGCACCCCTTTTCACTCCACACTCCATGCCAGGAGGTTCACAGACTGTCCGGCTTCCTCTAGACCACCACTGTCTACACTACCAACACAGACAGGTAACCACCACACTGGCATCACGCCATTCCCTCTGTACAGGGAACCACCACACCGACATCACACCATTTCCCTCTGTACAGGGAACTACCACACATCACACCATTTCCTCTGTACAGGGAACCACCACACTGACATCACACCATTCCCTCTGTACAGGGAACTACCACACATCACACCATTTCCTCTGTACAGGGAACCACCACACCGACATCACACCATTCCCTCTGTACAGGGAACTACCACACATCACACCATTCCCTCTGTACATGGAACCACCACACTGACATCACACCATTCCCTCTGTACAGGGAACTACCACACATCACACCATTCCCTCTGTACAGGGAACCACCACACTGACATCACACCATTCCCTCTGTTCAGGGAACCACCAGATTGACATCACAGCATTTCCTCTGTACAGGGAACTACCACACTGACATCACACCATTCCCTCTGTACAGGGAACTACCACACAGACATCACACCATTTCCTCTGTTCAGGGAACCACCACACACCACACCATTTCCTCTGTACAGGGAACCACTACACATCACACCATTCCCTCTGTACAGGGAACCACCACACATCACACCATTCCCTCTGCACAGGGAATTACCACACATCACACCATTTCCTCTGTACAGGGAACTACCACACATCACACCATTCCCTCTGTACAGGGAACCACCACACATCACACCATTCCCTCTGCACAGGGAATTACCACACATCACACCATTCCCTCTGTACAGGGAACCACCACACATCACACCATTCCCTCTGTACAGGGAACCACCACACATCACACCATTCCCTCTGCACAGGGCCAGCACAGACAGGGAACTACCACACAGACAGATGCTCTACCATCTCCACACAGTAACCACACAGGCGAAAAGGAAAATGTCATCATGAAGGGCGAGGCTGAGGATAAGGAAGGATGATTCACTCAGTTCTACAGATGACGTGAAACCAGGATTCATCTTCCGTCCATCACACACACACACACAAGGAATCAGGAAGTAAAGGCATCCCCCATGAAAACCAAAACCAAAGAAACATGCCCCACACAAGCAGAAGGGGGGGTAAGGGGCAAACGTGTTTGTCTAATCCTGCACAAACACACAGCCCGTGTCATGACCCCAAACTGAAATCCCTCCATTGTCAATGTCCCACCATGCACCAAATAGTGCCCACCAACTAAAAAAAAAATATATACATATATTTATACTTATATCTATATATACATATATTTATACTTATATCTATCTATCAAAAAAAATTATACAGGATATATCACCAAACATTTCAAGAGCATACTCAAGAAACCTCTACATAAAAATGTCCCACAAAGCAGCCAGTAAGAACATGTCAATTCTATCCAAACAAACTACAAGAACATAATATATTACAAACAAATTAAACTGCACTTTAACAGTCCATGCACACACAGATTACAACACAGCACACACTTTTGGAATATATAATACGCAGCATCCGAAACACATTTGGAAACAAACGGCTTTTAACAAGCACACAACGATAACAAAAGCTGTACCACCGATGAATTAAAAATGGTGTCAATGTCAAGTGTAATGTATCAGCCAACTGTGACCATAATTTCACCAGCATGTGTTCTATTCTCTCTAGTCACTCATTCCAAAAAAGAAGAAACAAAACCAGATTGTTGAAAGTCTTTTCATTCACATTTCCCTCAGGGAGAGGGGGAATGTTTTGTAATAACAACCGCCAACTTACCTGTGAGCCTGTTCTCCACCCCCTCCTCCTCCCAAACACACACTGTCAGAACTTACCTGGTGTGCGGGGGGTGGGGGGTGGGAGGCAGGTTGGGAGGAGGAAGGTTCCAGGTCGGGCTTTTCTCCACCTGCCTGGTAAAACACAGAGCCCTCCCACAAAAAAATAGGCGTATGTATGTACGATAGTCGTTTTTGACTGTGACCATCACAACAGCAGAGGAGGTAACTGCTGTCCTGACTATCTGGGCTAGAATTTGATTATAGTGGAAAGCGTCTTGCACAAGGTGCATACCCACTCTCTCGGCCAATAGGGTTTCAGGACAGTCGGTGTTGGGATGGTCCCTGAAGACAAACTAGCCCCCAAGGCTCAAGAAGCACCAAGAGCCAGTGTCATTTTTTGCCTCCTAGTTTGACAGTCATAGTCCTTCACAAAAGACTGAGCTGTAAATGATTTCCAGGTGACGGAGGGACTTACCTGTCAGGTCGGCGCAGGTCACCTTCAGCTGGGTGTTGTCGCTCTCCAGTGCCTTGTTCTTCTCTAGGAGCAACACCTCCAGTGACCTCCCCTCCATGCCACTGCCTTCCACCTCCCCCGCTCCCGTGCACCGTGAGAACTCCATGGACTTGAGGACCCTGGTCACAAAGCGTGCACAGGACACATGTAGATATGTAGACAGGTCGACACAGCACACACATCACATGTGATCTCATTCTGATAACACATCCCCATTCCCATGACACATCCCAGAACTGAAAACATAATCCCATACTGACATCATACCCCAGTTCTGATAACATACTCCACCTCTGGTAACATACCCCAGTTACGATAACATACCCCAAATGTGATAACTTACCCCCGTTCAGATAACATACCCCAAATCTGATAGCATACCCCAGCTCTGTTAACAAACCCCAGCTCTGTTAACATACCCCAGATACCCCAGATCTGATAATTTTCCAAAGTTCTGCTAACATACCCCAGATCTGATAGCATACACCTGTTCTGATAACATACCCCCATTCTGGTAACCACACACACACACACACCCCAATCTGATAGTATACCTCAGCTCTGTTAACAAACCCCAGATCTGATAACATACTAAAGTTCTGATAACACACCACTGTTCTGTTAATATACCCCAGTTCTGTTGACACACCCCAGTTCTAATAACATACCCCAGTTCTGATTACATACCCCAGTTCTGATTACATACCCCAGTAAACATACCCCAGTTCTGTAAACGTACCCCAGTTCTATTAACCACCCACCCACCCACCCCCTGATCTGATAACATACCCAAGTCCTGATAACATACCCCAGTTCTGTTAATATACCCCAGTTCTGATAACCACCCACCCACCCCCTGATCTGCTAACATACCCAAGTCCTGATAACATGCCCCAGTTCTGTTAATATACCCCAGTTCTGATAACACACCCCAGTTCTGTTAATATACCCCAGTTCTGATAACCACCCACCCACCCCCTGATCTGATAACATACCCAAGTCCTGATAACAAACCTCAGTTCTGTCAACATACCCCTGATCTGATAACACACCCCAGTTCTGTTACAATACCCCTGATCTGATAACATACCCCAGTTCTGTTGACATACCCCAGTTCTGTTGACATACCCCAGTTCTGATAACCCACCTACCCACCCCCTGATCTGACAACATACCCCAGCTCTGAAAGCATATCCAAGTTCTGATAACACATCCCAATTCTGATAACATACCCAGATCTGATTCTGATAACATAGCCCAGTTCTCATAAATACCTCAGACCTGATCAACATACCCCAGTTTTGACAACATACCCAAGATATTATTCTGATAACCTACCCCAAGTTCTGATACCATAACTCAGTTCTGAGCTGCATACCTCTGTCCTGATAAACTACCCCAGCTGAGCTCTGATAACCTTCCCCAATTCTGTTAACGCACCCATGTTCTGATAATGTGCCCCAGTTCGGGTAACACACCCCAGTTCAGTTCTGATAACATACCCTAGATCTTACCCTAGATCAGATAACATACCCCAGTCGTGATAACATACCCAAATTCCAAAGAGGGGAAAAAAGGAAAAATGGAAAACAGAAAAGGTCAACAATGCTAACAGTGGTGTTTGCCATTATGGCAAATCATATCATTTCATTGTGTTCTTGAATGAAAGTTTGCACAATTTTCTGAGGAACGGATGAAAAGTGTATACAGAAGCCAAAAAATTCTGCAGCATACTGCCTATGTATGTCACATGCCTTTCTTCTTCTTCTTCTTTTTTTTTTTTTTTTTTTTTTCCATTTTCTAAAGCAGTATTTTAACGTAATGCAATGTGTGTGAACGACATATAAGTATGCTTGCATACATTGCAACAACAAAAAATGAATGAATCAAAATATTTGGGGGGGGAAAAACAACAAAAAATCCCAACATACCCCAGTTCCCGTTTGATCTCCTGGTAGTCATCCTGAGAGCAGAGCTTGTCTTCCAGCAAAGCCAGAGTTTTGTTTTTCATCTTCAGCTCCTCCTCAAGCCTCGACACCTGTGTCAGCAATCAAGCTACCTGTTTCAGTTTCAGTTTCTCAAGGAGGCATCGCTGTTTTCAGAAAAAATTTAAAAAATCCATATAACGCTACATCACATATGTTAGACAAGACCCCCGACCAGCAGCATAACCCAGTGTGCCTGGTCAGGCTTTGAACACTTTGCGTATGTAATTTGTGTACCTGTCATAGAGCGTTTCTTTCTTTCTTTCTGCAGAATTTTGACAGGACAACAATTGTGTTGCCTAGAGTTCTTTTTCAATTCTAGTATCAGTCTCAGTATTGGTAT
>JAAQRG010064287.1:0-32146 GCA_011634625.1 Babylonia areolata | reverse complement strand
ACAGAAGGAGCGGAACGTAATCATTGTATAGTAGACAGAAAGGGTGGAACATAATCCTTCTATGTTAGAGAGAAGGGGCGGAACATAATCCTTGTATAGTAGACAGAAGGGGCGGAACATAATCCTTGTATAGTAGACACAAGGGGTGAAACGTAATCCTTGTACTATAGTACACAGAAGGGGTGGAACATAATCCTTGTATGTTAGAGAGAAGGAGCGGAACATAATCCTTGTATAGTAGACAGTAGGGGCGGAACATAATCCTTGTATAGTAGACAGAATCGGTGAAACGTAATCCTTGTACTGTAGACCGAAGGGGCAGAAAAGAATCCTTGTACAGTTGACAGAAGAGGCGGATCATAATCCTTGTATAATAGACAGAAGGGGTGGAACATGATTCTTGTATAGTAAACAAAATGGCGGAACGTAATCCTTGTGTATTTGACAACTGGAGCGGAATGTAATCCTTCTATTTGAGACAGGAGGGCGGAACATAATTTTTTTGTGTTAGAAGGGGCGGAACGTAATCCTAGTATATTAGACAAAAGGGCGGAACATAATGATTGTATGTTAGAAGGGGCGAAACGTAATCATTGTATATTAGGGCGGAACATAATCCTTGTATAGTAGACAGAAGGGGCAAAACATAATCCTTGTACTGTAGACCGAAGGGGCAGTACATAATCTTTATTCAGTAGAGAGAAGGGGCGGAACATAATCCTTGTATAGTAGACAAAAGGGCGGAACATGATTCTTGTATAGTAAACAGAAGGGCGGAACGTAATCCTTGTGTATTTGACAACTGGGGCGGAACGTAATCCTTGTATTTTAGACATATGGGCGGAACATAATCATCGTATGTTAGAAGGGGCGGAACGTAATCATTGTATATTAGACAGAAGGGACGGAACGTTATCATTGTATAGTAGACAGAAGGGACGGAACATTATCATTGTATAGTAGACAGAAGGGACGGAACGTAATGATTGTATATTGGAGAAAAGGGGCGGAACGTAATCATTGTATGGTGGACATAGGGGGCGGACCGTAATCATGATATAGTAGACAGAATGGGCGGAACATAATCCTTGTATAGTAGACAGAAGGGGCGGAACATGATTCTTGTATATTAAAAAGAAGGGCGGAACGTAATCCTTGTGTATTTGACAATTGGGGCGGAACGTAATCCTTGTATTTTAGACAGAAGGGCGTAACATAATCCTTGTGCGTAGGAAGGGTCGGAACGGAATCCTTGTATATTAGAGAAAAGGGCGGAACATTATCATCGTATGTTAGAAGGGGCGGAACGTAATCATTGTATATTAGACATAGGGGACGGAACGTAATCATTGTATAGTAGCCAGAAGGGACGGAACGTAATGATGGTACATTGGAGAGAAGGGGCGGAACGTAATCATTGTATGGTGGACATAGGGGGCGGAACGTAATCATTATATAGAAGACAGAAGGGACGGAACGGAATCATTGTATAGTAGACAGAAGGGTCGGAAAGTATTTCTTCTATATTAGACAAAAGGGAGGGGACGTTATCATTCTATAGTAGACAGAAGGCTTGGAATGTAATGATTGTATATTGGATAGAAGGGATGGAACGTAATCATTGTATAGTAGAGAGAATTGACGGAACGTAATCATTTCATATGGGACAGAAGTGGCGGAACGTAATCATTGCATAGTAGACAGAAGGAGTGGAACATATTCCTTGTATGATAGAGAGAAGGGGCGGAACATAATCCTTGTATAGTGGACGGAAGTGGCGGAATATAATCCTTAAACTGTAGACCGAAGGGGCAGAACATAATCCTTTTACAGTAGACAGAAGGGGCGGAACATAATCCTTATATAGTAGACGGAAGTGGCGGAATATAATCCTTGTACTGTTGACCGAAGGGGCAGAACATAATCCTTTTACAGTAGACAGAAGGGGCGGAACATAATCCTGGTATAGTAGACAGAAGGGGCGGAACATGATTCTTGTATAGTAAACAGAAGGGCGGAACGTAATCCTTGTGTATTTGACAGATGGGGCGGAACGTAATCCTTGTGTATTTGAGAGATGGGGCGGAACGTAATCCTTGTATTTTAGACAGAAGGGCGGAACATAATCCCTGTGTGTTAGAAAGGGCGGAACGTAATCCTCGTATATTAGACAAAAGGGCGGAACATAATCATTGTATGTTAGAAGGGGCGGAACGTATTCATTGTATATTAGACAGAAGGGACGAACGTAATCATTGTATAGTAGACAGAAGGGACGGAACGTAATGATTGTATATTGTAGAGAAGGGGCGGAACGAAATCATTGTATGGTGAACATAGGGGAAGGAACGTAATCATTATATAGTAGACAGAAGGGACGGAACGGAATCATGGTATAGTAGACAGAAAGGATGGAACATAATCCTTGTATAATAGAGAGAAGAGGCGGAACGTAATCATTGTATATTAGACAAAAGGGTCGGAACGTAATTCTTGTATATTAGACAGAAGGGACGGAACGTTATCATTCTATAGTAGACAGAATGCTTGGAAAGTAATCATTATATATTGGACAGAAGGGATTGAACGTAATCATTGTATGGGGGACAGAATGGACAGAACGCAATCATTGTATGTTGGATAGAAGGGTGGAACATTATTCTTGCTTATTGGAGCGAAGTGTGTAGTAGACAGAAGGGACATAACGTAATCATTGTATAGTAGACAGAAGGGACGGAACATAATCATTGTATAGTAGAGAGAATTGACGGAACGTAATCATTTTATATGGGACAGAAGGGGCGGAACGTAATCATTGTATAATAGACAGAAGGGGTGGAACATAATCCTTGTATGTTAGACAGAAGGGGCGGAACATAATCTTTGTATAGTAGACAGAAGGGGCGGTTAATAATCCTTGTATAGTAGACAGAAGTGGCGAAACTAATCCTTGTACTGTAGTCAGAAGGGGCAGAACATAATTCTTGTACAGTAGACAGAAGGGCGGAACATAATCCTTGTATAGTAGACAGAAGGGCGGAACATAATCCTTGTATAGTAGACAGAAGGGCGGAACATAATCCTTGTATAGTAGACAGAAGGGGCGGAACATGATTCTTGTATAGTTAACAGAAGGGCGGAACGTAATCCTTGTGTATTTGACAACTGGGGCGGAACGTAATCCTTGTATTTTAGAGAGAAGGGCGGAACATAATCCTTGTGTGTTAGAAGGGGCGGAACGTAATGCTCGTACATTAGACCATAGGGCGGAACATAATCATTGTATGTTAGAAGGGGCGAAACGTAATCATCGTATATTAGACAGAAGGGACGGAACGTAATCATTGTATAGTAGACAGACGGGACGGAACGTAATGATTGTATATTGGAGAGAAGGGGTGGAACGTAATCATTGTATGGTGGAGATAGGTGGAGGAACGTAATCATTATATAGTAGACAGAAGGGACGGAACGTAATCATTGTATAGCAGACAGAATGGACGGAAGATAATCCTTGTAAAGTAGAGAGAAGAGACGGAACGTAATCATTGTATGGTAGACAGACGGGTCGGAACGTAATTCTTGTATATTAGACAGAAGGGACGGAACGTTATCATTCTATAGTAGACAGAATGTTTGGAACGTAATCATTGTATGGTGGACAGAATGGACAGAACGGAATCATTGTATGTTGGATAGAAGGGCGAAACATTATTCTTGCATATTGGAGAGAAGTTGGAAAACGTAATCATCGTGTTTTGGACAGAAGGGACGGAACGAAATCATTATATGTTGGACAGAAGGGACGGAACGTAATGATTGTATATTGGAGAGAAGGGTTGGAACGTAATCATTGTATGTTGGACATAAGGGGCGGAACGTAATCATTGTATTGTAAACATAAGGGACGGAAAGTAATGATTGTATATTGGAGAGAAGGGTTGGAACGTAATCATTGTATGTTGGACATAAGGGGCGGAACGTAATCCTTATATAGTAGACATAAGGGACGGAACGTAATCATTGTATAGTAGACAGAAGGCACAGAACGTAATGATTGTATATTGGAGAGAAGGTGCGGAACGTAATCATTGTATGGTGGACATATGGGGCGGAACGTAATCATTATATAGTAGACAGAAGGGACGGAATGTAATCATTGTATAGTAGACAGAAGGGACGGAATATAATCCTTGTACAGTATAGAGAAGAGCCGAAACGGAATCATTGTATAGTAGACAGAAGGGTCGGAAAGTATTTCATCTATATTAGACAGAAGGGACGGAACGTTATCATTCTATAGTAGACAGAAGGCTTGGAATGTAATGATTGTATATTGGACAGAAGGCTTGGAATGTAATGATTGTATATTGGACAGAAGGGATGGAACGTAATCATTGTATGGTGGATAGAAGGGCGAAACATTATTCTTGCATATTGGAGAGAAGGGGCAGAACGTACTCATCGTGTTTTGGACAGAAGGAACTGAACGAAATGATTGTATGTTGGGCAGAAGGGGGGGGGAGAACTTAATCATTGTGTAGTAGACAGAAGGGACAGAACGTAATTACTTATAGTGGACAGAACGTAATAATTGAATAGTAGATAGAAGGGACGGAACGTAATCACTGTGTAGTAGACAGAAGGGACATAACGTAATCATTGTATAGTAGACAGAAGGAACCGACGTAATGATTGTACAGTAGAGAGAATGGACAGAACGTAATCATTGTATAGTAGACAGAAGGGACGGAACGTAATCATTGCATAGTAGAGAGAATTGATGGAACGTAATCATTTAATATTGGACAGAAGTGGCGGAACGTAATCATTGTATCTTAGACAGAAGGAGTGGAACATATTCCTTGTATAGTAGAGAGAAGAGGCGGAACGTAATCAAAGTATAGTAGACAGAAGGGTCGGAACGTAATTATTGTATATTGGACAGAAGGGATGGAACGTAATCATTGTATGGTAGACAGAATGGACGGAACGTAATCATTGTATGTTGGATGAAGGGCGGATCATTATCCTTGGAAATTTGAGGGAAGGGGCAGAACGCCATGATCGTCTTTTGGACAGAAGGGACGGACCGTAATCATTCTATAGTAAACAGAAGGGACGGAACTTAATTATTGTATGTGGGACAGAAGGGGCGGAACTTAATTATTGTATGTGGGACAGAAGGGGCGGAACTTAATCATTGTGTAGTAGACAGAATGGACGGAACGTAATCATTGTGTAGTAGACAGAAGGGACGGAACGTAATTACTCTATAGTAGAGAGAAGTGACGGAACGTAATTACTCTATAGTAGAGAGAAGGGTCGGAGCGCGATCATTGTATAGTAGACAGATGGGACAGAAAAAAATTATTTTATATGGGACAGAAGGTCAGAACGGAATCATTGTATAGTAGACAGAAGGGTGGAACATAATCCTTGTATAGTAGACAGAAGGGGCGAAAGGTAATCCTTGTACAGTAGACAGAAGGGGCGGAACATAATCCTTGTATAGTAGACTGAAAGGGCGGAATATGATTCTTGAAAAGTAAACAGAAGGGCGGAACGTAATCCTTGTGTTTTTGACAGATGTGGCGGAACGTAATCCTAGTGTTTTAGACAGAAGGGCGGAACAAAATCATTGTATGTTAGAAGGGGCGGAACGTAATCATTGTATATTAGACAGAAGGGACGAAACGTAATCATTGTATAGTAGACAGAAGGGACGGAACGTAATGATTGTATATTGGAGAGAAGGGGCGGAACGTAATCATTGTATGTTGGTCATAAGTGGCGGAACGTAATCAATATATAGTAGACAGAAGGTACGGAACGTAATCATTGTATAGTAGACAGAAGGGACGGATCATAATACTTGTAGAGAGAAGAGGCAGATCGTGATCCTTGTATAGTAGACAGAAGGCTTGGAACGTAATCATTGTATATTGAACAGAAGGGATGCAACGTAATCATTGTATGGTGGACAGAATGGACGGAACGTAATAATTGTATGTTGGATAGAAGGGCGGATCATTATCCTTGCATATTGGTGAGAAGGGTCAGAACGTAATCATCGTATTTTGGACATAAGAGACGGAACGTAATCATTGTATGTTGGACAGAAGGGACGGGACGTAATCATTGTATGTTGGACAGAAGGGGGAGAACTTAATCATTGTGTAGTAGACAAAAGGGACGGAACGTAATTACTGTATAGCAGACAGAAGGGACAGAACGTAATAATTGAATAGTAGACAGAAGGGACGGAACGTAATCATTGTGTAGTAGACAGAAGTGACAGAACGTAATCATTGTATAGTAGACAGAAGGAACGGAACGTAATCATTGTACAGTAGACAGAATGGACGGAACGTAATCATTGTATAGTAGACAGAAGGGACGGAACGTGATCATTGTATAGTAGATAGATGGGACGGAACGTAATCATTTTATATGGGACAGAGGGGGCGGAACGGGATCATTGTATAGTAGACAGAAGGGTGGAACATAATCCTTGTATGTTAGACAGAAGGGGCGGAACATGCTCCTTGTATAGTAGACAGAAGGGGCGGAACATAATCCTTGTATAGTAGACAGAAGGGGGGAAACGTAATCCTTATAATGTAGACCATAGGGGCAGAACATAAGGGGGAACGTAATCCTTGTGTATTTGACAGATGGGGCGGAACGTAATCCTTGTATTTTAGATAGAAGGGCGGAGCATAATCCTTGTGCGTAAGAAGGGGCGGAACGTAATCATTGTATATTAGACAGAAGGGACGGAACTTTATCCATGTATATAAGAGAGAAGAGGCGGAACGTAATCCTTGTATAGTAGACAGAAGGGTCGGAACGTAATCCTTGTATATTAGACAGAAGGGATGGAACGGAATCATTGTATGGTAGACAGAATGAACGGAACGTTATCATTGTATGTTGGATAGAAGGGCTGTACATTATCTTTGCATATAGGAGAGAAGGGGTAGAACGTAATCACCGTATTTTGGACAGAAGGGACGGAACGTAATGATTGTATGTTGGACAGAAGGGACGGAACGTAATCATTGTAAGTTGGACAGAAGGGGCGGAACTAAATCATTGTGTAGTAGACAGAAGGGACGGAACGTAATTACTGTATAGTAGACAGAAGGGACAGAACGTAATCATTGTGTAGTAGACAGAAGGGGCGGAACGTAATCATTGTGTAGTAGACAGAAGTGACAGAACGTAATCATTGTATAGTATAGAGAAAGAACGGAACGTTATCATTGCACAGTAGACAGAATGGACGGAACGTAATCATTGTATAGGAGACAGAAGGGACGGAACATAATCATTTTATATGGCACAGAAGGGGCGGAACGTAATCATTGTATAGTACACAGAAGGGTGGAACATAATCCTTGTATGTTAGACAGAAGGGGCGAAACATAATCCTTGTATGGTAGAGAGAAGGGGTTGAACATAATCCTTATATAGTAGACAGAAGGGGCAAAACGTATTCTTTTTACTGTAGACCGAAGGGGCAGAACATAATCCTGGTACAGTAGACAGAAGGGGCGGAACCTAATCCTTGTATATAGAGAGAAGGGGCGGAACATGATTCTTGTATAGTAAACAGAAGGGCGGAACATAATCCTTGTGTATTTGACAGATGGGGCGGAACGTAATCCTTGTATTTTAGACAGAAGGGTGGAACATAATCCTTGTGCGTAAGAAGGAGCGGAACGTAATCCTTGTATATTAGACAAAAGTGCGGAACATAATCATTATATGTTAGAAGGGGTGGAATGTAATCATTGTATATTAGACAGAAGGGACGGAACGTATTAATTGTATAGTAGAGAGAAGGGACGGAACGTAATGATTGTATATTGGAGAGAAAGGGCGGAACGTAATCATTGTATGTTGGACTTAAGGGGCGGAAAGTAATCATTGTATAGTAGACAGAAGGGACGGAACATAATCATTGTATAGTAGAGAGAAGAGGCGGAACGTAATCCTTGTATAGTAGACAGAAACGGCGGAACATAATCCTTGTTTATATGGCAGAAGAGCGGAACATAATCCTTGTATAGTAGACAGAAGGAGCGGAACTTGATTCTTTTATAGTAAACAGAAGACAGAAGACCTTAACGTAATCCTTGTATATTTGACAGAAGGGGAGGGCCATAATCCTTGTATACTAGAGAGAAGGGGCGGAAAGTAATCCTTGTATAGTATGCAGAAGGCGCGGAACGTAATCCTTGTGTTTTAGACAGAAGAGCGGAACATAATCATTGTATGTTAGAAGGGGCGGAACATAATCCTTCTATATTAGACAGAAGGGTCGGAACGTAATCCTTGTATATTAGACAGAAGGGTCGGAACGTAATCATTCTATAGTAGACAGAAGGGTCGGGTCGTAATCATTGTATGGCAGACAAAATGGACAGAACGTAATCATTGTATGTTGGACAGAAGGGACGGAACGAAATCATTGTATGTTGGATGGAAGGGGCGGAACTTAATCATTGTGTAGTAGACAGAAGTGACGGAACGTAAACTTTGTATAGTAGAGAGAAGGGACGGAACGTGATCATTGTATAGTAGACAGATGGGACGGAACGTAATCATTGTATGTGGGACAGAAGGGGCGGAATGGAATCATTGTATAGTAGACAGAATGGTGGAACATAATCCTTGTATATTAGACAGAAGGGGAAAACGTAATCCTTGTTCTGTAGATCGAAGGGACGGAACATAATCCTTGTACAGTAGACAGAAGGGGCGGAACATAATCCTTGTATAATAGACGAAGTGGCGGAACATGATTCTTGTATAATAAACAGAAGGGCGGAACGTAATCCGTGTGTATTTGATAGATGGGGCGGAACGTAATCCTTGTATTTTAGACAGAAGGGCGGAACCTAATCCTTGTGTGTTAGAAGGGGCGGAACGTAATCCTTGTATATTAGACAGAAGGGGCGGAACGTAATCATTGAATAGTAGACAGAAAGGACTGAACGTAATGATTGTATATTGGAGAGAAGGGACAGAACGTAATCATTTTATAGCAGATAGAAGGAACTGAACATATTCCTTGTATAGTAGAGAGAAGAAGCGGAACGTAATCCTTGTACGTTAGACAGAAGGGAGGAACATAATCCTTGTGTGTTAGAAGGGGCGGAACGTAATCCTTGTATATTAGACAAAAGGGCGGAATATAATCATTGTATGTTAGAAGGGGCGGAACGTAATCATTGTATATTAGACAGAAGGGACGGAACGTAATCATTGTATAGTAGACAGAAGAGACGGAACGTAATGATTGTATATTGGAGAGAAGGGACGGAACGCAATCACTGTATGTTGGACATAAGGGGCGGAACGTAATCATTATATAGTAGACAGAAGGGACGGAACGTAATCATTGTATAGTAGACAGAAGGGACGGAACATAATCCTTGTATGTTAGAGAGAAGAGGCGGAACGTAATCCTTGTACAGTAGACAGAAGGGTCGGAACGTAATCCTTGTATATTAGACAGAAGAGATGGAACGTAATCATTGTATGGTAGACAGAATGGACGGAACGCAATCATTGTATGTTGGATAGAAGGGCGGAACATTATCCTTGCATATAGGAGAGAATGGGCAGAACGTAATCATCGTATTTTGGACAGAAGGGACGAAACGTGAACATTGTATGTTGGACAGAAGGGACGGAACGTAATTATTGTATATTGGACAGAAGGGGCGGAACTTAATCATTGTGTAGTGGACAGAAGGAACGGAACGTAATTACTGTATAGTAGACAGAAGGGACAGAACGTAATAATTGAATAGTAGACAGAAGGAAAGAACGTAATCATTGTGTGGTAGACAGAGGGGACAGAACGTAATCATTGTATAGTAGACAGAATGAACGGAACGTAATCATTGTACAGTATACAGAATGGACGGAACGTAATCATTGTGTAGTAGAGAGATTGGACGGAACGTAATCATTGTATAGTAGCGAGAAGTGACGGAGCGTAATCATTTTATATGGGACAGAAGGGACGGAACGTAATCATTGTATAGTAGACAAAAGGGGTGGAACATAATCGTTGTATGTTATGCAGAACGGGCGGAACATAATCCTTGTATAGTAGACAGAAGGGGCGGAACATGATTCTTGTATAATAAACAGAAGTGCGAATCCTTGTGTATTTGACAGATGGGGCGGAACGTAATCCTTGTATTCTAAACAGAAGGGCGGAACATAATCCTTGTGTGTTAGAAGGGGCGGAACGTAATCCTTGTATATTAGACAAAAGGGCGGAACTTAATCATTGTATGTTAGAAGAGGCGGAACGTAATCATTGTATATTAGACAGAAGGGACGTAACGTAATCATTGTATAGTAGACAGAAAGGACTGAACGTAATGATTGTATATTGGAGAGAAGGGACGGAACGTAATCATTGTATGTTGGACATAAGGGGCGGAACGTAATCATTATATAGTAGACAGAAGGGTCGGAACGTAATCATTTTATAGCAGACAGAAGGGACGGAACATAATCCTTGTATAGTAGAGAGAAGAAGCGGAACGTAATCCTTCTACTTTAGACAGAAGGGCGGAACATAATCCTTGTGTGTTAGAAGGGGCGGAACGTAATCCTTGTACATTAGACAAAAGGGCGGAATATAATCATTGTATGTTAGAAGGGGCGGAACGTAATCATTGTATATTAGACAGAAGGGACGGAACGTAATCATTGTATAGTGGACAGAAGAGACGGAACGTAATGATTGTATATTGGAGAGAAGGGGCGGAACGCAATCATTGTATGTTGGACATAAGGGGCGGAACGTAATCATTATATAGTAGACAGAAGGGACGGAACGTAATCATTGTATAGTAGACAGAACGGACGGAACATAATCTTGTATGGTAGAGAGAAGAGGCGGAACGTAATCCTTGTAGAGTAGACAGAAGGGTCGGAACGTAATCCTTGTATATTAGACAGAAGGGACGGGACGTAATCATTCTATAGTAGACAGAAGGGTCGGAACGTAATCATTGTATATTGTACAGAAGGGATGGAATGTAATCATTGTATGGTAGACAGAATGGACGGAACGCAATCATTGTATGTTGGATAGAAGGGCGGAACATTATCCTTGCATATAGGAGAGAAGGGGCAGAACGTAATCATCGTATTTTGGACAGAAGGGATGAAACGTAAACATTGTATGTTGGACAGAAGGGACGGAACGTAATTATTGAATATTGGACAGAAGGGGCGGAACTTAATCATTGTGTAGTGCACAGAAGGAACGGAACGTAATTACTGTATAGTAGACAGAAGGGACAGAACGTAATAATTGAATAGTAGACAGAAGGGACAGAACGTAATCATTGTGTAGTAGACAGAGGGGACAGAACGTAATCATTGTATAGTAGACAGAATGAACGGAACGTAATCATTGTACAGTATACAGAATGGACGGAACGTAATCATTGTATAGTAGACAGATTGGACGGAACGTAATCATTGTATAGTAGAGAGAAGTGACGGAGCGTAATCATTTTTTATGGGACAGAAGGGACGGAACGTAATCATTGTATAGTAGACAAAAGGGTTGGAACATAATCCTTGTATGTTATGCAGAACGGGCGGAACATAATCCTTGTACAGTAGACAGAAGGGGCGGAACATGAATCTTGTATAATAAACAGAAGGGCGGAACGTAATCCTTGTGTATTTGACAGATGGGGCGGAACGTAATCCTTGGATTTTAAACAGAAGGTCGGAACATAATCCTTGTGTGTTAGAAGGGGCGGAGCGTAATCCTTGTATATTAGACAAAAGTGCGGAACATAATCATTGTATGTTAGACAGAAGGGACGTAACGTAATCATTGTATAGTAGACAGAAAGGACTGAACGTAATGATTGTATATTGGAGAGAGGGACGGAACGTAATCATTGTATGTTGGACATAAGGGGCGGAACGTAATCATTATATAGTAGACAGAAGGGTCGGAACGTAATCATTTTATAGTAGACAGAAGGGACGGAACATAATCCTTGTATAGTAGAGAGAAGAAGCGGAACGTAATCCTTCTACTTTAGACAGAAGGGCGGAACATAATCCTTGTGTGTTAGAAGGGGCGGAACGTAATCCTTGTATATTAGACAAAAGGGCGGAATATAATCATTGTATGTTAGAAGGGGCGGAACGTAATCGTTGTATATTAGACAGAAGGGACGGAACGTAATCATTGTATAGTAGACAGAAGAGACGGAACGTAATGATTGTATATTGGAGAGAAGGGGCGGAACGTAATCATTGTATGTTGGACATAAGGGGCGGAACGTAATCATTGTATGTTGGACATAAGGGGCGGAATGCAATCATTGTATGTTGGACATAAGGGGCGGAACGTAATCATTATATAGTAGACAGAAGGGACGGAACGTAATCATTGTATAGTAGACAGAAGGGACGGAACATAATCCTTGTATGGTAGAGAGAAGAGGCGGAACGTAATCCTTGTAGAGTAGACAGAAGGGTCGGAACGTAATCCTTGTATATTAAACAGAAGTGACGGAATGTAATCATTCTATAGGAGACAGAAGGGTCGGAACGTAATCATTGTATATTGTACAAAAGGGATGGAACGTAATCATTGTATGGTAGACAGAATGGACGGAACGCAATCATTGTATGTTGGATAGAAGGGCGGAACATTATCCTTGCATATAGGAGAGAAGGGGCAGAACGTAATCATCGTATTTTGGACAGAAGGGAGGAAACGTAAACATTGTATGTTGGACAGAAGGGACGGAACGTAATTATTGTATATTGGACAGAAGGGGCGGAACTTAATCATTGTGTAGTAGACAGAAGGAACGGAACGTAATTACTGTATAGTAGACAGAAGGGACAGAACGTAATAATTGAATAGTAGACAGAAGGGACAGAACGTAATCATTGTGTAGTAGACAGAGGGGACAGAACGTAATCATTGTATAGTAGACAGAATGAACGGAACGTAATCATTGTACAGTAGACAGAATGGACGGAACGTAATCATTGTATAGTAGCGAGGAGTGACGGAGCGTAATCATTTTATATGGGACAGTAGGGACGGAACGTAATCATTGTATAGTAGACAAAAGGGGTGGAACATAATCCTTGTATGTTATGCAGAACGGGCGGAACATAATCCTTGTATAGTAGACAGAAGGGGCGGAACATGATTCTTGTATAATAAACAGAAGTGCGAAACGTAATCCTTGTGTATTTGACAGATGGGGCGGAACGTAATCCTTGTATTTTAAACAGAAGGGCGGAACCTAATCCTTGTGTGTTAGAAGGGGCGGAACGTAATCCTTGTATATTAGACAAAAGGGCGGAACATTATCATTGTATGTTAGAATGGGCGGAACGTAATCATTGTATATCAGACAGAAGGGACGGAACGTAATCATTGTATAGTAGACAGAAGGGACGGAACGTAAGGATTGTACATTGGAGAGAAGGGGCGGAACGTAATCATTGTATGTTGGACATAAGGGGCGGAACGTAATCATTATTTAGGAGACAGAAAGGACGGAAGGTAATCATTGTATAGTAGACAGAAGGGACAGAACGTAATGATTGTACAGTAGACAGAAGGGACGGTACATAATCATTGTATATGGGACAAAAGGGGCGGGTCTTAATTATTGTATAGTAGACAGAAGGGACAGAACCTAATCATTGTAAGTAGACAGAAGGGACAGAACCTAATCATTGTATAGTAGACAGAAGGGACGGAACGTAATCATTGTATGTTAGGCAGTTGAGACCGAAGGGATTATATCTAAACAGTATGGACGTAACAAGAAAAGGATCATCATCATCATCATCATCATCATAATATCAATAATAAGAATAAGAATAATAATTTTATTATCATTATTATATTTATATAGTGCTGAATCCCATGCAGAAACAAATCAAAGCGCTTTCGCGCCAGTCATTCACATGCATGCATAACTCTAAAACTGGAAATACTGAAGACAAGGAAGAGGCAGGGAAGGGAGGCTTTTTTGGGAAGAGGTGGGTTTTAAGGCCAGACTTGAAAGAGCTGAGTGTGGAGACCTGACGAAGAGAAAGAGGAAGTTCATTCCAATTGCAAGGTCCAGAGCAGCTGGATGCTTCTTGCATATGTACTTAACTGATATCATCTTGTCAGTAGCTTTGTTTGTTTGTTTGTGTGTTTTGTCTCTTTGTTTGTTCGTATTTCAGTTAGTCTTTCTGAAATCGTGAGCAGGAAAAATGTAACTAAGGGGAAGAAGGCGTGTACAGGATGAAGAGGTAAACCTGTAGACGAAAGGACAGGCTGGTTGAAGACAAGAGTAACGCCCTTCACTGAGCGAAAGCCGTGGCAATGGAGACTGGTTTGAAAACACCACCACCATCACTACCACTACCACCACCACCATCATCATCGTCATCATCAGCAACAGCAGCAGCAGTGGCAGCAGCAGCAGCAGCATCAAACTCATCATCATCACAATCATCTCAATCACCACCAACATCGTTTTAACTATAACAACAATAACAACAACAATAATTACAATGATAATAATAATAATAATAATAATAATGATGATGATGACCGGAAAATCCGACCAAGACCACCATCATGATGATCATAATCATCATCAACATCAGTATCATTGGTACTATCCGACTACTACTACTACTAATGATGATGATGATACTGATGATAATGATGGTGAAAATAATAATAACATTACTATTGAAAATAATGATAAGTAGTGGTAGTAGTAGTAGCGGCAGCAGCAGTAGCAGTAGCAGCAGCAGCAGTAGTAGCAGAAGCAGTAGTAGTCGTTGCTCTGCTGTTGTTGTACTTGAAGTGTGCAAGAGGAACAAAAACACGACCGATGACACAACCCGTGTGCCCTTTAATTAACCTGTTCTGCCTCACCCTGGCAGGAGGCCCGGACACCCTCAGGACTGGGGGCCAGCAGATGCAGCCCCTGCTGCTGCTGCGCTCCAAGAAGCCCCGCAAGGCGCGCACGGCCTTCACGGAGCAGCAGCTGCGCTGTCTGGAGCACAGCTTCCAGCGACAGAAGTACCTCAGTGTGCAGGACCGCCTGGAGCTGGCCGCCAAGCTGGGCCTCTCAGACACCCAGGTCAAGACCTGGTACCAGAACCGCAGGTGAATGGGGGGGTGATGGGTGAGGGAATGGGGGAAGGGGGAGGAGGCTTGGGGGATGTGGGTGTGGGGGGAGAGGAGGGTGTGTGTGTGTGTGTGTGTGTGTGTGTGTTTGTGTGATATCTCTTATTCGGAAATGGTGTTTTTGTTTTGTTTCCTTTAAAATACATGTTATAACCTCCATTACTGTGTGATATTATTTTCTTGATTTATTCAGCTTAAAAAAAAAGTTAAACCTTTGCCATGTTCACACACACACACACACACACACACACACACACACACCACACACACACACACATATATATATATATAGAGAGAGAGAGAGAGAGAGAGAGAGAGAGAGAGATGTAGGGGCAAATGCCTTTGCAGAATAAAACATTAAAACCCCTCCAGTGCCAAAGGAAAATCAGTAGAAAGTGTTGTGTAAAGTCATAAAACAATATCCAAAACAAAAAAAGTTCTAAAACTGAGAAACATGGTCTGGAGATATATACCACCACTCCAGTCAAATTGTGTGAATTTTTCAGCCTTCCAGAGTTACTTCCCTTGTCTTCTGATGACGTCATCAGTGACGTCATTATGCACGTACGTCATGTTACATAGCACGCAAGGGGTTTTAAACGTTTGTTTTGTGTGCCTCTCCACACTCCCCCCCCTACCCCAACCCCACCGCCGCCCCCCTTACTCCCCCCTCGAAAAAGACCACAGCAACGAACAACTTGACCTGAAGGGCGAAATGCCACCAGGTCCTTAAACTCACCCATACGGTGTGTCTCTCACAGAACCAAGTGGAAGCGGCAGACGGCGGTGGGTCTGGAACTACTGACGGAGGCTGGGAACCTTGCAGCGGTGCAGCGCGTGCTTCACACCAACCCCTACTGGGCCTCCTTCCACCCCCACGCCGCGGCTCTCGTCGCCTCCCTCAACCCCCTCCTCCCCCGTCTGCACCCCTCCCCCTTCTCCCTCCCCACCCACGTCACCACCACCTCAGGGACAGTAGGAGCAGGGGCAGGGACAGCAGAGCACCCTGATGTCAGTCTGTCTTCTGGAGTGATCGGCCCTACCGGATCTCCGGCAGGGATACTTCCGGTGTTGAGTCCTGTGCTGGCTGGTGTGTCGTCTGTTGCTGCTGCTGCGGCGTCGTCGTCAATGTTTTCGTCTGCTGATAGTGGTGGTGGAAGTGGTGGTTTTCGTGGAGGTTCGTGTCATGACGTCACGCCAACGGGACTTGCTGCTCTCATTGACGGAAAGGAAAAACATGGCTGACGATAATAAAAAGAAATAGTAGCTGGGAAAAAATACTGCTTTAGGTAGAATTTGTGAAAAAGTGAGATTAAGGTTCGTCAAAGAGGAAGACATTTCTAGCTTTCAGTATCTTCTCTCTGACAAATGTTATAAAGTCTGTTTGGTGGCAGTGGAAGTTTTTCGTGCCAACTGTTGGACAACCGATCTACATAGTAACTTTACTTTAACCACTTCACTGCCGCTGACAAGTGTGCTGGACAGTGAAGGGCTGTCACCACAAGGAAATAAGACTTATGAGTCAGAATGTCAGTAATCACTTTTATGTGGACTTTATATTTCATTCTATCGGGGATGTATTACTTTTTGATCCGCGAAACATAACGTAAAACTTTGGTAAGTGGCAAAAAGTGGCACTGCACTTCAGACTGATATCAAACTGATCTCATTTCACCTCGGATCAGCAGTCCAGGAGTTAAGGGAAAACAAGTCCTCGCTCTTGCTCATGATCATTCCCCATGGGGTTGTCTTTACATTTGAAGAGAGATTTTTTTTTCTTATTTTATTTTATTTTACTTTATTTTATTATGAATGATTGGATGGTCTTGGCTGACACTAAACTTGTCTGCGTGTTTCAACAGCATGTGCAACGTGTTTTAAAACTCTTAAATCACGTTTTGGGCGATCAGCCTCTTCTCGATCTAAAAAGAAAATAGGTATGCACGTATCTTTCTTGTTCTGCTATATTCCAGTGCATTTAGTGTCTAATACATTTGTTTATTTTGTTCATTTATTGCATTTCATTTTTACTTAATGATTTATACACACCCTGTCGGCTTTCAAGGACTGACTCACGAGTTGGGTTTATGTGTAAGTCACGCAACCGCTCCTTTTTTCTTTCATGTTTTTTTCTATTATTAAGCAGATATGGTACAGCGTGTAGATCAGCCCGCTGGCTTCACTACAGAGCAAGTCACATTGCCTTTCCTCACGTCAGTATGTTACCTTCAGAGAAGGTCACTATCTTTCCTCCAGAGCATGACCTTATCTTTCTATTAGAGGAGGTTGGTTCTCTTTCCTCCAGGACAGGTTATCTTTTCTCCAGAGTATGTCATTATCTGTCCTGTAGAGGAAGTCGTTAACTTTCCTCCAGGACAGCTCACAATCTTTCCTCCAGAGTATGTCATCATCTTTCTTCTAGAGAAGGTCGTCTTTTCTCCAAGACAGGTCACTATTTTTCTTCCAGAGAAGGTCATTATCCTTCCACTAGAGGATGTTGTCTTTCCTCCAGGACAGGGTCACTATCTTACATCCAGAGCATGTCATTATCTTTCCTCTTGAGAAGGTCGTTGACTTTCCTCCACGAGGGGGTCACTATCTTACCTGCAGAGGATGTCATTATCTTTTCTCTAGAGAAGGTCATTGTCTTTTCTCCAGGTGGGGTCACTATCTTACCTCCAGAGCATGTCATTATCTTTCCTCTTTAGAAGGTCATTGTCATTTTTCCAGGATGGGGTCACTATCTTACCTACAGAGCAGGTCATTATCTTTCCTCTAGGCAAGGTCGTTGTCTCAAGGAGGGGGTCACTATCTTTCCTCCAGAGGATGTAATTATCTTTCCTCTTGAGAAGTCGTTGTCTTTCCTCCATGAGGGGGTCACTATCTGACCTCCAGGACAAAGTCACCTTGTTTCCTGCAGAGGAGGTCACCACCCATCACTTGTGGACAGGTCACAGTAAGTCAGACAGCCACTTCGTGCACGAACCTTTCCGCGTTGTGCCGCCCCCTCTGTGCCCATGGGAGAAGCAGACCAGGCTGCTGGACGTATTCTCCAGGACTGCATGCAGCGACATCAGAAGTCTTTGGGAAAATTATCTGCCCGCCCCCTCCCTCCCCCCGCCGTTTAAGCTCCAAAACTAACCAGAGAAAATGGCAGGATCGGGGATTAAGTTAGGAAGGCAGAAAGTGTCGATATTTTGAGCTCAGAGTTAGTTTGTTTGTTTTTACAGACGTTGCTTGGATGCCATTCCGCAAGGACACTGTAGACAATGCTTTGTTGTTAAGAGCGCTGTTGTGGACATGTTGATTTGAACTGGCACATGCTACAAAGTCTGAAGCGTGGTCGAAGTCCTGCTCTCGATTAAAGTTGTGTTGGCTTGCAAGGGTGATTTGGTTTTGCGCGTGCGCGCGTGTGTGTGTATGTGTGTGTGTTTTCTGCGTGTGTTGTGTGTGTGTGTGTGTGTGTGTGTTCATATGGTTTTTGAAAAACAATAGATTGTGTGTGTGTGTGTGTGTGTGTGTTCATGTTCATAGATTGTGTGTGTGTGCGCGCCTGCGTGTGTGTGTGTGTGTGTGTGTGTGTGTGCCTGCGCGTGTGTGTGTGTGTTTGTTCATACGGTTTATAAAAAAACCAGATGTGACTATGTAACGGTCAGGACACACACCACACAAACACATACAGTGATACACAAATTGTGAAACAACAGCAGCAACAGTGATGACACCACCACCAACAACCAAACGTTGCTACCGAAGTAGAAGAAGACAAATAAAAGTACATATAAAACACACACACACACACACACACACACACAGAGTGTAAAGACAAGAACGACAGAAGGCTTTCCTTCATTCCAGTTTCTTTTGAAATCGACTCCAGTAAGTTTCCTTGGTTTCAATTAATAGCAACAAGGAAAAAAAAAAGAAAGAAAGAAAATTAAAGAAGGACATGGAGTGAAAAGGATGACCGGGGGGGGGGGGGATGAAAACAACAACTAACAAACAAACAAACAAAACAAACAAACAAAAATCAGCAGCAGCAACAACAGACGCATTTCCCGACGGTTTCAAACACTTACACACTGTTGCCCACGGCTTTGGAAATCTCAACCACAAAACATCAGACTCCTTTCCACCACAAAACCTTTCAAGTCAAATCTTAAAACATACTCACTCTCACTGCGGTGAGCTGTTGTCACGATTCGCCTTGCAGGCTTGATGTGCACGCTGGGTTCCTTTTTCTTTCATTAATGTTTTTTTTTTTAACTTAATTAGTCTCTTAATCAACCGATTTCTTTTTTATTGTGAATGGTGCCAACTTCTCTGCCATTACCTGGACAAGATCGTGGTATCCTTTTCTTCGACTTTTGGCCATGGATAACAGAAATATGTTCGTGTTTCTTTGACCCTCTCTCTTCTCTGTGTCACGGCCCAATCGCCAACCACTGTGAGTGATCTCTTTGCACGGCCTGTCAGTGTCAATGTGTCGTTTTGTCAGTTCCCGTGCACTCTTCCAGTACAAATGCACCCACATGACACCAACGAACACAATGTTTCTACCGTGGTTTTCTCTCGTAAACAGCTCATGGATGATCAATACCAGTGTTCATTTTCTCTGACGTCGACCAGCGCCTCCCCAGTTTCTTCCTTCCAGGGACTAGGGATTTATTCCCACTGCCTGCCCTGTCTCAGGAAGCCTGCCAGGAAGAAGCGTCCCAACAGAGGAGGTCAAAGGAAGCAGGGCAGGGAGATAGTTTGGATTTCCAGCCCCCCACCCCCGCACCCCCTAGCGACAGTAACTGTAAGTCTGTTCCATCTCCCTCATTCAATCATCTGTTTCATCTCCCTCACTCAGTTATTCTCCATCTCCCTCCCATAGTCATTCTCCATCTCCCTCCCTCAGTCCTTCTCCATCTTTCTCACGTAGACAGAAGGGACAGAACGTAATCATTGTATATTGGACAGAAGGGGCGGAACGAAATCATTCCATAGTGACGGAACGTATTCATTGTATATTGGAGAGAAGGGGGGGAACGTAATCATTGTATAGGAGACAGAAGGGGCGGAACATAATCCGTGTATATTGTATAGAAGGGACGGAACGTAATCATTGTATATGGGAGAGAAGGTGCGGAAAGTAATCATTGTATGTTGGACAGAAGGGGTGGAACGTAATCATTGTATATTAGATAGAAAGGGCGGAACGTAATCATTGTCTATTAGGCAGAAGGGCGGAACGTAATCATTGTCTATTAGGCAGAAGGGCGGAACGTAATCATTGTCTATTAGGCAGAAGGGCGGAACGTAATCATTGTATATTAGACAGAAGAGACGGAACGTAATCATTCTATAGTAGACAGAAGGTTCGGAACGTAAACATTGTATATTGCTCAGAAGGCACGGCACGAAATCATTCTATAGTAGTCAGAAGGGACAGAACGACATCATTATATGTTGGACAGAAGAGGCGGAACGTAATCATTGTATGTTGGACAGAAGGGGCGGAACGTAATCATTGTATGTTGGACAGAAGAGGCGGAACGTAATCATTGTATGTTGGACAGAAGGGGCGGAACGTAATCGTTGTATGTTGGACAGAAGGGGCGGAACGTAATCCTTGTATAGAAGAGAGAAGGGGCGGAACATAATCCTTGTATTTTAGACAGAAAGGGGAACATATTCCTTGTATAGTAGACAGAAGGGGCAGAACATAATCCTTATATAGTAGACAGAAGTGGTGGAACATAATCCTTGTATAGGAGAGAGAAGGGGTGGAACGTAATCCTTGTATAGTAGACAGAAGGGGGGAACATAATCCTTGTATATTAAACAGGAGGACGGAAACATTATCCTTGTATATAAGACAGAAGGACGGAAAGGAATGATTGTATATTAGACAGAAGGGACGGAACGTAATCGCTGTATAGTAGACAGAAGGGACGGAACGCAATCGTATATTTGAAAGAAGGGGCGGAACGTAATCATTCTATATTGGACAGAAGGGGCAGAACGTAATCATTGTATTTTGTGAGAGAAGGGGCGGAACGTAATCATTGTATGTTGAACAGAAGGAGCGGAACATAATCCTTGTACATTAGACAGAAGGGGCGGAACATAATCCTTGTATATTAGACAGATAGGGCAGAACATTATTCTTGTATAGTAGACAGGAGGGGCGGAACATAATCGTTGTATGTTAGACAGAGTGGCGGAACATAATCCTTGTATAGTAGACAGAAGGGGTATAACATAATCCTTGTATGTTAGTCAGAAGGGTTGGGACATAATCCTTCTATTCGAGACAGAAGCGGCGGAACATAATCTTTGTATTTTTACACAAAAGGGGCGGACCATAATCCTTAGATTATTAGAAGGGCGAGGCATAATCCTTGCGCATTAGACAGAACGGGCGGAACATAATCCTTGTACAATAAACAGAATTGGTGAAACGTAATCCTTGTGTAGTAGACAGAATGGGCGGAACATAATCCTTGTATAGTAGACAGAAGGGGAGGAACATTATTCTTGTATAGTAGACAGAAGGGGCGGAAAATAATCCTTATAGACAGAAAGGGCGGAACATAATCCTTGTATATTAGACAGAATGGCTGAAACATAATCCTTGTATACTAGACAGAAGATGTGGAACATAATCCTTGTATGTTAGAAAGAAGTGGTGGAACATCATCCTTGTATGTTAGACAGAATGGGTGGAACATAATCCTTGTATATTGGACAGAATGGGCGGAACGTAATCCTTGTATATTAGAAGGGGCGGAACCTAATCACTGTATATGGGACAGAAGGTGCGGAACGTAATCCTTGTAGAGAGAAGGGGCGGATCATAATCCTTGTGTAATAGAGAGATTAGAAAGAAGGGGCGGAACATAATCCTTGTATATTAGACAGAAGGGGCGGAACATAATCCTTGTGTAGTAGACAGAAGGGGTGGAATATGATCCTTGTATGGTAGACATAAGGGGCGGAACAGAACCGTTGTATGAAAGAAGTAGCGGAGCATAGTACTTGTGTAGTAGAGAGAACGGGTAGAACAGAATCCTTGTATATTAGACAGAACGGGCGGAATATAATCCATGTATATTAGACAGACGATGGGAACATAATCCTTGTATTGTAGACAGGGGTGGTGGAACATAATCCTTGTATTTTAGACAGAAGGTGCGGAACATATTCCTTGTATGGTACACAGAATTGGCGAAACATATTCCTTGTATTTGAGGCAAAAGGGATGGAACATAATCCTTGTATTATTAGAAGGTCGGGACATAATCCTTGCATATTAGACAGTATGGCGGAACATAATCCTTGTATATGAGACGGAATGTGTGGAACATAATCCTTGTATATTAGAAAGATGGGCGGGGCATAAACCTTGTATATTAGAGAGAAAGAGCGGAACGTAATCATTGTATAGTAGACAGAAGGGTCGGAACGTAATTCTTGTATATTAGACAGAAGGGACGGAACGTTTTCATTCTATAGTAGACAGAAGGCTTGGAACGTAATGATTCTATATTGGACAGAAGGGATAGAACGTAATCATTCTATATTGGACAGAAGGGATAGAACGTAATCATTCTATATTGGACAGAAGAGATGGAACGTAATCATTGTATGGTAGACAGAATGGACGGAACGTAATCATTGTATGTTGGATAGAAGGGCGGAACATTATCCTTGCATATTGGAGAGAAGGGGCAGAACGTAATCATCGTATTTTGGAGAGAAGGAACGGAACGCAATCATTGTATGTTGGACAGAAGGGACGGAACGTAATCATTCTATGTTGGACAGAAGTGGCGGAACTTAATCATTGTGTAGTAGACAGAAGGGACGGAACGTAATTACTGTATAGTAGACAAAAAGGACAGAACGTAATAATTGCACAGTAGACAGAATGGACGGAATGTAATCATTGTATAGTAGACAGAAGGGACGGAACGTAATCATTGTGTAGTAGACAGAAGTGACAGAACGAAATCATTGTATAGTAGACAGAAGGAATGGAACGTAATCATTGCACAGTAGACAGAATGGACGGAATGTAATCATTGTATAGTAGACAGAAGGGACGGAACGTAATCATTGTGTAGTAGACAGAAGTGACAGAACGAAATCATTGTATAGTAGACAGAAGGAATGGAACGTAATCATTGCACAGTAGACAGAATGGACGGAATGTAATCATTGTATAGTAGACAGAAGGGACGGAACGTAATCATTGTGTAGTAGACAGAAGTGACAGAACGAAATCATTGTATAGTAGACAGAAGGAATGGAACGTAATCATTGCACAGTAGACAGAATGGACGGAATGTAATCATTGTATAGTAGACAGAAGGGACGGAACGTAATCATTGTGTAGTAGACAGAAGTGACAGAACGAAATCATTGTATAGTAGACAGAAGGAATGGAACGTAATCATTGCACAGTAGACAGAATGGACGGAATGTAATCATTGTATAGTAGACAGAAGGGACGGAACGTAATCATTGTATAGTAGACAGAAGGGACGGAACGTAATTATTTTATATGGGACAGAAGGGGCGAAACGTAATCCTTGTACTGTAGACAGAAGGGGCAGAACATAATCCTTGTACAGTAGACAGAAGGGGCGGAACATAATCCTTGTATAGTAAACAGAAGGGCGGAACATAATCCTTGTGTATTTGACAGATGGGGCGGAACGTAATCCTTGTATTTTAGACAGAAGGGCGAAACATAATCCTTGTGTGTTAGAAGGGGCGGAATGTAATCCTTGAATATTAGACAAAAGGGACGGAAAGTAATAATTGTATAGTAGACAGAAGGGACGGAAGGTAATGATTGTATATTGGAGAGAAGGGGCGGAACGTAATCATTGTATGTTGCACATAAGGGGCGGAACGTAATCATTATATAGTAGACAGAAGGGACGGAACGTAATCATTGTATAGTAGACAGAAGGGACGGAACATAATTCTTGTATATTAGTGTGAAGAGGCGGAACGTAATCCTTGTATAGTAGACAGAAACGGCGGAACATAATCCTTGTATATTAGGCAGAAGTGCGGAACGTAATCCTTGAATTTTGACAGAAGGGGCGGGCCATAATCCTTGTATACTAGACAGAAGGGGCGGAAAGTAATCCTTGTATGGTATACAGAAGGCGCGGAAAGTAATTCTTGTGTTTTAGACAGAAGGGCGGAACGTAATCCTTGTATATTCGACAGAAGGGTCGGAACGTAATCCTTGTATATTAGACAGAAGGGACGGAACGTAATCATTCTATAGTAGACAGAAGGGTCGGAACGTAATCATTCTATATTAGATAGAAGGGATGGAACGTAATCATTTATGGTAGACAGAATGGACGGAAAGTAATCATTGTATGTTGGTTAGAAGGGCGGAATATTGTCCTTGCAAACTGGAGAGAAGGGGCAGAACGTAATCATCGTATTTTAGACAGAAGGGACGGAACGTAATCATTGTATGTTGGACAGAAGGAACGGAACGTCATTATTGTATGTTGGCAGAAGGGACGGAACTTAATCATTGTATGTGGGACAGAAAGGGCGGAACTTAATCTTTGTGTAGTAGACAGAAGGGACGGAACGTAATTACTGTATAGTAGACAGAAGGGACAGAACGTAAAAATTGAACAGTAGACTGAAGGGACGGAATGTAATCATTGTATAGTAGACAGAAGGGACGGAACGTAATAATTTTATATGGGACAGAAGGGGCGGAACGGAATCATTGTATAGTAGACAGAAGGTGGAATATAATCCTTGTATGTTAGACAGAAGGGGCGGAACATAATCCTTGTATAGGAAACAGAAGGGGCGGTATATAAACCTTGTATATCAGGCAGAAGTGTGGAACGTAATTCTTGTATAGTACACAGAAGAGCTGAACGTAATCCTTGTATATTAGAAGGGGCGGAACGGAATTATTGTATGTTAGACAGAAGGGTGGAACATAATCCTTGTATAGTAGAGAGAAGGGACAGAACTTAATTATTGTATGTGGGACAGAAGGGGCGGAACTTAATCATTGTGTAGTAGACAGAAGGGACGGAACGTAATTACTGTTTAGTAGACAGAAGGGACAGAACGTAATAATTGAATAGTAGACTGAAGGGACGGAACGTAATCATTGTGAAGCAATCCTTGTATAGTATACAGAAGGGGAGGTACGTAAACCTTGTGTTTGAGAGGGCGGAACATAATCATTGTATATTATAAGGGGCGGAACGTAATCCTTGTATATTAGACAGAAGGGTCGGAACATTATCCTTGTATATTAGACAGAAGGGAAGGAACGTAATCATTCTATAGTAGACAGAAGGGCCGGAACGTAATCATTGTATATTGGACAGAAGGGGTGGAACGTAATCATTGTATGGTAGACAGAATGGACGGAACGTAATCATTGTATGTTGGATAGAAGGGCGGAACATTGTCCTTGCGAATTGGACGGAAGGGGCAGAACGTAATCATCGTATTTTCGACTGAAGGGACGGAACGTAATCATCCTATGTTGGGCAGAAGGGACGGAACTTAATCATTATATGTGGGAGAGAAGGGGCGGAACTTAATCATTGTGTAGTAGACAGAAGGGACGGAACGTAATTACTGTATAGTAGACAGAAGGGACAGAATGTAATAATTGAACAGTAGACAGAAGGGACGGAACGTAATCATTGTGTAGTAGACAGAAGGGACAGAACGTAAACATTGCATAGTAGACAGAAGGAACGGAACGTAATCATTGTACAGTAGACAGAATGGACGGAACGTAATCACTGTATAGTAGACAGAAGGGACGGAACCTAATCATTGTATAGTAGAGAGAAGGGACGGAACGTAATCATTTTATATGGAGAAATATGCACATTGGAGAAAAGGGGCAGAACGTAATCATCGTATTTTGGACAAAAGGGACGGAACGTAATCATTGTATGTTGGACAGAAGGGACGGAACGTAATCATTGAATGTTGGATAGAAGGGGCGGATCTTAATCATTGTGTAGTAGACAGATGGGACGGAACGTAATCATTTTATATCGGACAGAAGGGGCGGAACGGAATAACTGTATAGTAGACAGAAGGGTGGAGCATAATTCTAGTATGTTAGACAGAAGGGGCGGAACATGATCCTTGTTTCATAGACAGAGGGGGCGGAACATGATTTGTTGTATAGTAAACAGACGGGCGGAAAGTAATCCTTGTGTATTTGGCAGATGGGGCGGAACGTAATCCTTGCATTTTAGAGAGAGAAGGGGCGGAACTTAATCATTGTGTAGTAGACAGAAGGGAATGAACGTAATTACTGTATAGTAGACAGAAGGGACAGAACGTAATAATTGAATAGTAGACAGAAGGGACGGAACGTAATCATTGTGTAGTAGACAAAAGGGATAGAGCGTAATCATTGTATAGTAGACAGAAGGATCGGAACGTAATCATTGTACATTGTACAGAAGGGACGAAACGTAATCATTGTATGTTGGATAGAAAGGCAGAACAATATCCTTGTATATTGGAGAAAAGGTTCGGAACGAAATCATCGTATTTTGGACAGAAGGGACGGAACGTAAACATTGTATGTTGGACAGAAGGGACGGAACGTAGTCATTGTATGTTAGTTAGAAGGGTCGGAACTTAATCATTGTGTAGTAGAGAGAAGGGACGGAACGTAATCACTGTATAGTAGACAGAAGAGACAGAACGTAATAATTGAATAGTAGACAGAAAGAACGGAACGTAATCATTGTGTAGTAGACAGAAGGTACAGAACGTAATTATTTTATATGGGACAGAAGGGCGGAACGTAATCATTCTATAGTAGACAGAGGGGATGGAACATAATCCTTGTATGTTAGACAGAAGGGGCGGAACATAATCCTTGTATAGTAGACAGAAGGGGCGGAACATAATCCTTGTATAGTAGACAGAAGGGGGGAAACGTAATCCTTGTACTGTAGACAGAAGGGACGGAACATAATCCTTGTATAGTAGACAGATGGGGCGGAACATGATTCTGGTATAGTAAACAGAAGGGCGGAACGTAATCCTTGTGTATTTGACAACTGGGGCGGAACGTAATCGTTGTATTTTAGACAGAAGGGCGGAACATAATCCTTGTGTTTTAGAAGGGGAGGAACGTATTCCTAGTATATTAGACAAATGGGACGGAACGTAATCATTGTATAGTAGACAGAAGGGACGGAACGTTATCATTGTATAGTAGACTGAAGGGACGGAACATAATCTTTGTACAGTAGAGAGAAGAGGCGGAACGTAATCATTGTATAGTAGACAGAAGGGACGGAACGTTATCATTCTATAGTAGACAGAAGGCTTGAAATGTAATCATTGTATACTGGACAGAAGGGATGGAACTTAATCATTGTATGGTGGACAGAATGGACGGAACATAATCATTGTATGATGGATAGACGGGCGGAACATTAATCTTGCACATTGGAGAGAAGGGGCAAAACGTAATCATCCTGTTTTGGACAGAAGGGATGGAACGTAATCATTATATAGTAGACAGAAGGGACGGAACGGAATCATTCTATAGTAGACAGAAGGGACGCAACATAATCCTTGTATAGTAGAGAGAAGAGGCGGAACGTAATCCTTGTATAGTAGACAGAAGGGTCGGAACGTAATCATTGTATATTGTACATAAGGGATGGAACGTAATCATTGTATGTTGGACAGAAGGGGTGGAACTTAATCATTGTGTAGTAGAGAGAAGGGACGGAACGTAATCACTGTATAGTAGACAGAAGGGACTGAACGTAATAATTGAATAGTAATCAGAATGGACGGAACGTAAACATTGTGTAGTAGACAGAAGGGACAGAACGGAATCATTGTATAGTAGACAGAAGGAACGAAACGTAATCCTTGTACAGTAGACAGAATGGGCGGAACGTAATCATTCTTTAGTAGACAGAATTGACGGAACGTAATCATTGTATAGTACACAGAAGGGGTGGAACATAATCCTTGTATGTTAGAGAGAAGGAGCGGAACATGATCCTTGTATAGTAGACAGTAGGGGCGGAACATAATCCTTGTATAGTAGACAGAATCGGTGAAACGTAATCCTTGTATAGTAGACAGAAGGGTCGGAACGTAATCATTGTATATTGTACATAAGGGATGGAACGTAATCATTGTATGTTGGACAGAAGGGGTGGAACTTAATCATTGTGTAGTAGAGAGAAGGGACGGAACGTAATCACTGTATAGTAGACAGAAGGGACTGAACGTAATAATTGAATAGTAATCAGAATGGACGGAACGTAAACATTGTGTAGTAGACAGAAGGGACAGAACGGAATCATTGTATAGTAGACAGAAGGAACGAAACGTAATCCTTGTACAGTAGACAGAATGGGCGGAACGTAATCATTCTTTAGTAGACAGAATTGACGGAACGTAATCATTGTATAGTACACAGAAGGGGTGGAACATAATCCTTGTATGTTAGAGAGAAGGAGCGGAACATAATCCTTGTATAGTAGACAGTAGGGGCGGAACATAATCCTTGTATAGTAGACAGAATCGGTGAAACGTAATCCTTGTACTGTAGACCGAAGGGGCAGAAAAGAATCCTTGTACAGTTGACAGAAGAGGCGGATCATAATCCTTGTATAGTAGACAGAAGGGGCGGAACATGATTCTTGTATAGTAAACAGAATGGCGGAACGTAATCCTTGTGTATTTGACAACTGGAGCGGAATGTAATACTTGTATTTTAGACAGGAGGGCGGAACATAATCCTTGTGTGTTAGAAGGGGCGGAACGTAATCGTAGTATATTAGACAAAAGGGCGGAACATAATGATTGTATGTTAGAAAGGGCGGAACGTAATCATTGTATATTAGACAGAAGGGACGGAACGTAATGATTGTAGATTGGAGAGAAGGGATGGAACGTAATCATTGTATGGTGGACAGAATGGACGCAACGTATTCATTGTATATTGGATAGAAGGGCGGAACATTATTCTTGCATTTTGGAGAGAAGGGTCAGAACGTAATCAACCTGTTTTGGACAGAAGGGACGGAATGTAATCATTATATAGTAGACAGAAGGAACGGAACGGAATCATTGTATTGTAGACAGAAGGGACGCAACATAATCCTTGTATAGTAGAGAGAAGAGGCGGAACGTAATCCTTGTATAGTAGACAGAAGGGTCGGAACGTAATCCTTGTATATTAGACAGAAGGGACGGAACGTAATAATTCTATAGTAGACAGAAGGGTCGGAACGTAATCATTGTATATTGTACATAAGGGATGGAACGTAATCATTGTATGTTGGACAGAAGGGGTGGACGTTAATCATTGTGTAGTAGAGAGAAGGGACGGAACGAAAACACTGTATAGTAGACAGAACGGACAGAACGTAGTAATTGAATAGTAATCAGAATGGACGGAACGTAAACATTGTGTAGTAGTCAGAAGGGACAGAACGTTATCATTGTAAAGTAGACAGAAGGTACGAAACGTAATCCTTGTACAGTAGACAGAATGGAAGGAACGTCATCATTGTATAGTACACAAAATGGACGGAATGTAATCATTTTATAGTAGAGGGAAGTGACGGAATGTCATCATTTTACATGGGACAGAAGGAGCGGAACGTAATCATTGTATAGTAGACAGAAGGGGTGGAACATAATCCTTCTATGTTAGAGAGAAGGGGCGGAACATAATCCTTGTATAGTAGACACAAGGGGTGAAACGTAATCCTTGTACTGTAGGGGGAAGGGGCAGAACATAATCCTTGTACAGTAGACAGAAGGGGCTGATCATAATCCTTGTATAATAGACAGAAGGGGTGGAACATGATTCTTGTATAGTAAACAGAATGGCGGAACGTAATCCTTGTGTATTTGACAACTGGAGCGGAATGTAATCCTTGTATTTGAGACAGGAGGGCGGAACATAATTTTTTTTGTGTTAGAAGGGGCGGAACGTAATCCTAGTATATTAGACAAAAGGGCGGAACATAATGATTGTATGTTAGAAGGGGCGAAACGTAATCATTGTATATTAGACAGAAGGGACGGAACGTAATCATTGTATAGTAGACAGAAGGGACGGAACGTAATGATTGTATATTGGAAAGAAGGGGCGGAACGTAATCATTGTATGGTGGACATAGGGGGAGGAACGTAATCATTATATAGTAGACAGAAGGGACGGAACGTAATCATTGTATGGTAGAAAGAAGGAACGGAACGTAATGATTGTATATTGGAGAGAAGGGGCGGAACGTGATCATTGTATGTTGGACATAAGGGGCGGAATGTAATCATTACATAGTAGACAAAAGTAACGGAACGTAATCATTGTATAGTAGACAGAAGGGACGGAACATAATCCTTGTATAGTAGAGAGAAGAAGCGGAACGTAATCCGTCTACGTTATACAGTCGGGTGGAACATAATCCTTGTGTGTTATAAGGGGCGGAACGTAATCCTTGTATATTAGACAAAATGGTGAAACATAATCATTGTATGTTAGAAGGGGCGGAACGTAATCAATGTATAATAGACAGAAGGGGTGGAACATAATCCTTGTATGTTAGAGAGAAGGGGCGGAACATAATCCTTGTATAGTAGACAGAAGGGGCGGAACATAATCCTTGTATAGTAGACAGAAGGGGCGAAACGTAATCCTTGTACTGTAGACCGAATGGGCCGAACATAATCCTTGTACAGTAGACAGAAGGTGCGGAACATAATCCTTGTATGGTAGACAGAAGGGGCGGAAGATGATTCTTGCATAGTAAACAGAAGGGTGGAACGTAATCCTTGTGCATTTCACAACTGGGGCGGAACGTTATCATTCTATAGTAGACAGAAGGCTTGGAACGTAATCATTGTATATTGGACAGAAGGGATGGAACGTAATCATTGTATGGTGGAATGAATGGACGGAACGTAATCATTGTATGTTGGATAGAAGGGCGAAACATTATTCCTGCATATTGGAGAGAAGGGGCAGAACGTACTCATCGTGTTTTGGACAGAAGGAACTGAACGAAATGATTGTATGTTGGACAGAAGGGGGGGGGGGGGGAGAACTTAATCATTGTGTAGTAGACAGAAGGGACAGAACGTAATTACTTATAGTGGACAGAACGTAATAATTGAATAGTAGATAGAAGGGACGGAACGTAATCACTGTGTAGTAGACAGAAGGGACATAACGTAATCATTGTATAGTAGACAGAAGGAACCGACGTAATGATTGTACAGTAGAGAGAATGGACAGAACGTAATCATTGTATAGTAGACAGAAGGGACGGAACGTAATCATTGCATAGTAGAGAGAATTGACGGAACGTAATCATTTAATATTGGACAGAAGTGGCGGAACGTAATCATTGTATCTTAGACAGAAGGAACCGACGTAATGATTGTACAGTAGAGAGAATGGACAGAACGTAATCATTGTATAGTAGACAGAAGGGACGGAACGTAATCATTGCATAGTAGAGAGAATTGACGGAACGTAATCATTTAATATTGGACAGAAGTGGCGGAACGTAATCATTGTATCTTAGACAGAAGGAACCGACGTAATGATTGTACAGTAGAGAGAATGGACAGAACGTAATCATTGTATAGTAGACAGAAGGGACGGAACGTAATCATTGCATAGTAGAGAGAATTGACGGAACGTAATCATTTAATATTGGACAGAAGTGGCGGAACGTAATCATTGTATCTTAGACAGAAGGAACCGACGTAATGATTGTACAGTAGAGAGAATGGACAGAACGTAATCATTGTATAGTAGACAGAAGGGACGGAACGTAATCATTGCATAGTAGAGAGAATTGACGGAACGTAATCATTTAATATTGGACAGAAGTG